>CM056597.1:35357325-35669825 GCA_029721355.1 Tegillarca granosa | reverse complement strand
AAGATGATTTAGAATATTTATTATAATGTAGTTTACTGTCCAACACACACACACACACACACACACACACACACACACACATGAGTACAAATGAATACACGAAAAAGTGTGTGTATATTGTATATGTTTCTAGTTCAAAAGTAAGCAGGCACTGGTTGCTTGGACCCTTTTTATTTCTACAATTGTATTCCAAAATAGAAGCACGTGACAGTTCTGTTTTAAAACATATAGATCAGCAGTATACATTTATGTGGGGGATACACGGCATACCTGCAACTCCGGAAATACTAAGCCAACCACAAAATTTGACAACCAGTTGACAAGTGTTGCCAAACTTACAGCTGCAGGTCGACTGTTTTGTGAAAATAACTCTGCCACGAAAAACCATGGGATAGAACCTGAAATGGAAATAATACATGGATTCTTTTAATGGGGTTTTACGTCCCAGCCAAGAATGTTTTAATTATATCGAGATATCACTAGCTATAGGCAATGCAAGTGTCAGAAAATTGCTATGTTCTTATGGTAATGTGTAGGGGGGGTAGCCTGCCACGTCTTTCGTGACACGGGGCATCTATTTTTAAGGTTTCCCCCAAAGGACCCAATGACTTTCATGTCTTAATGCCGAGTGCTTATAGAAAGAACAGTCACTACCAATTTTCAAGTCTTGGTCAGACAGTGCCGGAATTTAAACCCCGACCTCCTACTTACGAAGCTAGCATCGAACACTCTACCAACTAAGCTACCGTAGTGGTGTTGTAACAAAATACGTGGATCATGTATAGAGTGGAGTAATGGGGATTTAAGTCCCAGTAACGATTTCTTGAAGTAAATCGAGATTGTCTTTTGTTCGAGTAGGAAACCAGAAAAAACCATCGACCACCAGCAAGAAAGCTGACAGAGTTTTTTTTTCAGGCTAGCACCTGTCCTATTATTTGTGCAATAGGCGACAAGATTCAAGTCTATCACAAGTTGCAATTTTAAAATAAAAAAAGAAAGTAATTTCTTGTTGATGCACAGAATAAAATTAAACACATTCTAAATACATGTACAGTATTAAAAAAAAAAAAAAAAAAAAAAAAAAAAAAAAAAAAAAAAAAACAGGACATTAGATATAGCTGAATAAGGAAACAAATAAGCCTCTTCAAGCAAAATTATTAGCGGGAAAAATTATGGTCGGGAATAATTCTTATTTTTAAGTAAACAATGAAGTATTTTCCAAGCATACAACCTTATCAGGCTTAAGCTTGGTATTTCAGTTTCAGTGAGTAAAAGCATCACACGTTAGTCTATCATAATGTCAATCGCAAACACATTAGCCGGCACCCATTCATTTTTGCAGCTGTAAAATGTGATTGGATTGTATCTGGTGACTTTTCAATACTCAAGGACATACAGCAAAGTCATAGTAGGGTTCGAACCCAAGACTTGGGACTTCCTGTTGATCATACCTGTTCCAGTTCCGAATGATAACAAGTAACAACAAACTGAAATAATACACAAATACGTCAACCACTTGTCTTCAGACTGTAAAAACATAAGAAACTAACTAACTAAATAAATAAATGAATAAATAAATAAATAAATAAATAAATAAAGTAAGTGTGAATGCACTGTAATATTCCTAGACTTTTATAATAGCATTTCTGGACTTTTAAATCATTGAAATAGATACTAGTAGATCATGAAAATGTTTGGTTACAACACAATTAACCAATGCGATAATCTATAATTCTGTTAATCTTCATTTTTGTTAGAAATGTAAACAGTTGTATAAGCATTTTGTTTTACGTCCCGTCAGGGTAATTTCACTTATTGTCAATTCTGAGGTGGCAAAGAAACGGGAATACCTGGAGAACATATTTATACTCCGACAAGGAACTGAAAACTTTTCTCATATCCCCTAACTGAAACGAGAACACTGTGATCGTTAACTACTCATTACATAGCTTTTTGCAGCAGCTCGTGATCAACAAAACGTTTGATTACCTTCGGCGATCAGAAAAAAAGTAATAAATAAATAAATAAATAAATAAATAAATAAATAAATAAATAATAAAGAAATAAACATAAAAATATAAAAAACAGACAAATAAAAATTTAAATAACACAACTCGAAATTTTTGGAAGATAATTTCTATTTCATGGAGAGAAACATAAATTCTGGAAAATTACAATTAAAAAGGCAATATTGATGCCAGCACTGGGGTCATCTTGCTCAAGTGCATAAGTTGCTTATAAAACTTCATCTTTGAAAATGTCAAATAATAAAACAAAAATAATTCTTGAAAAATCATGTTGAGCAAAAGATTGTACAAAAAATACATATGGAGATATTTACCTGAAAAATTTCTGCCACGGACAAAGTTAAACTAGATAAAAATACTCCAAATAATGAAGCGAGATACAAAGTCCTACGTCCCAACCTGTCAATCAAGACGGCTGAAATGAACGTCATTAGCATATTTACTGAAGCGCTACCTATCGTTGCATATTGAGCATTCTGTTCATTTAATCCAGCTTTTTCAAATATACTCGTTGAATAATAAACGACCTGAAGTAAATTACAGATAAATAAGACAATAAATAAAGTCACTAGAAACACAACAAAAACACGAAACAAGAAAATAAAACAAAATTGAACAACATTGAGTTACGTAATATTGTAAAGTCAAAACAAGAGATTCACCATGACATAACGTTGTTATAAGGCGCTTACTATTCCAAATTTACAACCAGTGTTCCCGAAACAATTAAACACATTAAGATTGTAAGTAAGACAATTAGACTATTAAAATTACAGCAACATTGTAACCAGACGCCAGAATGAACAGAAAGTTCCAGAATTCAAAGCTATTTCTAAATCAAAATTGTAAATCTTGAATGATCCCAAGAACCCTTGTGTGTGAACCACAATACTTGTTTTTATCAAAAAATAAGAAAAAAAATTGCATATGCCTGCTTGATTACAACGCATTTTGTAACAAAAACGCATTTGGTAACAAAAATTTTAAAAGTTTCCAGAAAAAGAATACAGTGAATAAAAATGTCAGTTGAAGTTGTTGATATCACAAATAGTTGATATCTGATGAGATATCATCAAAAACAAAGAGATATCCAACTTTTCCCGAAAACGCATTTGGTAACAAAAGTATGTCCGACATGAAACGCATTTGGTAACAAAAATTTTAAAAGTTTCTAGAAATAGAATACAGTGTATTAAAATGTCAGTTGGAGTTGTTGATATCACAAATAGTTGATATCTGATGAGATATCATCAAAAACAAAGAGATATCCAACTTTTCCCGAAAACGCATTTGGTAACAAAAGTATGTCCGACATGAAACGCATTTGGTAACAAAAATTTTAAAAGTTTCTAGAAATAGAATACAGTGTATTAAAATGTCAGTTGGAGTTGTTGATATCACAAATAGTTGATATCTGATGAGATATCATCAAAAACAAAGAGATATCCAACTTTTCCCGAAAACGCATTTGGTAACAAAAGTATGTCCGACATGAAACGCATTTGGTAACAAAAATTTTAAAAGTTTCTAGAAATAGAATACAGTGTATTAAAATGTCAGTTGGAGTTGTTGATATCACAAATAGTTGATATCTGATGAGATATCATCAAAAACAAAGAGATATCCAACTTTTCCCGAAAACGCATTTGGTAACAAAAGTATGTCCGACATGAAACGCATTTGGTAACAAAAATTTTAAGCCGCGGAAGGTTGTTGAAGGGGCGGTGTTGAGAATGGACTCTCTATATCATTTTAAATGCTCCTCTCGGCGTGCGTCTCAAACATCCTCTGACAACTTAAGTCCAACTCCAACATTCACGATGAGTTTACCAACTGGTGGACCTGGTCCGGCCGTTCTGGCTGACTGCAGAAGGAGCGAAGGCGAGTCACTGGCGCCTTAAAACCAGATAGGCTTAGGTAGATGGGGCCCTTAACCTTGGAGGGTAGCCCATCTAGGAGAAGGAAAAGGAAAACTCTGTTCTAAAACATCTGCTGCCTTGCCGCTACACCCTTTCACAGGGAAAGGCTTTAGGAGACAACCTCGAGGAAAATCCAGAACCAGGAACCTGTAAATTCCTTCCTGTACTTCCAGGATTAGAACTTTTGTTCAGAAGCTAAGGGTTAGTTAACCCCGACAGAAAACCTAGAGTGCTGAAGACAGAGGTGTTGGGCTATACAGAGCACTCGAATAGACAACAACAACACCACGCAAAACAGCCTATATGACACACAAAAATTTCCGACTTTAACCTTTGATCCTGACTCCATATAGCAAACATCAAAATTAAAAAAAAACATGTCAAAATCTTTACATATAGACAAAGCATAGCAATTAAGGCTTAAATGGCAAAGTCGGTCATGGCATTGACCTTTGCTCTTAGGTATATCTTCTTGGGTATATCTCTTGCAAGCTTAGGCTTATGATGGCCCTCAAAAAGTTTTAGACGTCATAACAGTTTTGTTGATAAATTTGATGTTTATATATTCAGGATAACCCTTGATATTTTACGGCTTATAGTTCCATGATCCCTCACAATTTTGTATACACAAGTAGCGGATGTTGCTAGCTAATCAGGAGGTGCTTATATATACCCTTCCAAAGCACCTGACCTCACTTCTCTGGTGAAAATTAAAATGTCTAACCTGACTTGTCGGTGTCAGTTCTAATTTTTTTTTACTTTGCTTTGAGCCATTTTGACGTTCTTTTCAAAAGTAAGCCGTAAGCTAAAACACAAATTTGCATATTAAGCCAATTAAGATTTTTCAACTTTTGGCATTTTATGAAAAAGGAAATTATTTTGCTTCGTTTATAAACTCTGATATTTCCTACGTATTTAAATGCTTTTGGTCTTAAGACCTTACATAAATTAATGTATTCGAAATTCGGGATTCAATGCCTATATAACAAACAAAATATAATGAAAAAATAAAAAATAAATTAAAAAAAGGAAAAGAGGTTTTCTACAAACGGTTTCCCACACTTTTGTTATATGCAAGATACAACATTCACCAAAACCTCCAAACAATCCACATGCTTGTATTATGTTTTTAAAACATACTTGGAAAAGATGGATGCTTTAACAATCTATAATGTTTTGTTTGGAGCACTGAAAGTTTAGCCGAATTACTTTTAATTTTTTCATTATATTTTTTTCGATTAAGCATTAAGGCACCATATCTTCGAATTTATTAAACACTGTTTTCAACAAAACTATCCGTGCCTTTTAAAATGTATAATTTTACAATTTTAACACATTGATAACAATTTTACAAGAAGACGGTCATATCGAATAAACTGTTTCCAAATGAAAAATGAGGAAGAGTTGACATGTTAATAATTTGTTTTCAATAACCACATGATGGAATTTGTAAAATGGAAAATTTATTGAGAATGGATGACAGTACTAGTACGATTATTGTCTCAATCTGTCGTTGCTTACGTTAATGATACATTCCTTATCTGGATTTGATTTTTACACACTTTCTTTTGTGAATACAACTTTTGATCAAAGTGCTGAAGAAAAAAGGCGTAGTCCCCTGTCGTGGGTGTATGCGTTATAATGGGGCTGCGGGAACTAGAGTCAGAAACGTACGACACTCTTCTGAAACTTGTCAAAGGTGAATTTAAAAAACCAGTAAATTTGCGAACTCGACTGGAAAACAATGCTCGCGTCTTATATTGGCGGAGAAAAGAAGGTCTTTATATTGAAAAACACAACGGCATTGACATTTTAATGTATGAAGGTAGACGGGTCCTTACAAAGAAAAATTTTCAAAAAAAGTCAGTAAACATGTCATTAAAAGTAAAGGTGGAAATGCCCGAGCATTGAGCCATACCATGAAACAAACGTATACGGGCTGCAGCGAAAGGAAGGTAATGGGTCTTTTAAAAAAAATCAACAGCATGGATACATTCATGCACAATTCAATAACAAGGCCCCAATAAGACCGATCAGTGCTTCAAGGGTATTTCAAAGGGTCCAGATTGACCTTCTAAGCATGAGAGACCAATCTGTGATATATGATAACAAGACCTTTAATTATATTTTGACAGCTGTGGATGTCTTCTCAAGATTCATATTTGTTAGAGCTCTGACTAATAAAACTGCCCAAAATGTGGCAATCGCTCTTAAGCAAATTTTTGGAGAACATGGTTACCCGGAAATTATTCAATGTGACAATGGACCGGAATTTTTCGGTGACGTACAGAAATTGCTTTGTAAAAATAACGTAAAAATTATAAGGGGCCGGCCATACCATCCTGAGTCTCAAGGGAAAGTAGAAAGACAGAACAGAATAATTCGAGATAAAATCCGTTTCGATTCTTTGAGAAGCAGTAGTTCTGGTTCGAATTGGGTGAAACGACTCCCTGATGTAGCAGAAGCCATAAATAACCAACCAAAAGAAGTACTTGCATATCAAACACCGTTTCAGTGCTATTTCGGGCGGGGTCAAAATATCTCTGCGGATGTTATTCGCAAGAAAGCTAAAATAGCATCAGAAAGATGTCAAAAGCGTACTGTTTTGGCCCAAAAAAAAAAAAAAAAGGTTGTTCAATTTACAAGAGAGGGGACAGAGTTCTTCTGAAATACCCTTTCGGACGTAGCCGTGTTCCCTATAAACGATAAAAGCGAAAATTTTGAAAAGGGCTCGTAATTTTGATAAATATTTCATAGTATTTAAAGATAAAAACAACAAACAGATAAAAAAGTGGGTGAGAGTTGAAAATATAACGAGTAGAACAAAAAAGGAAGAGCTCGATAGAAGGGCTCGAGCGAAAGAAATGTTTGAAATACTTGAGCAAAAGAGGATTCATAGATGCAAATATTATATACCTCTAGAATCTTCTGAGGAAAACATTTGCGAAGACACGCGTAAACAAATGGAAATAGATTCTGAAGACCATTGCAATGAGTCTGAGGTCGACATAGGTGAACAAAATGAACAAAACAACAGGACGAGGTACTTTTGTGGCAATAATAAAGTGATTATTAGTGATGATCCGATAGGAGACGGTAGCTGCCAATTTGGAGCAATTGTTCCACAAATTCGAAAACTTGGCATACATGAAACACCTGAACACTTGCGAACTATCGCTGTCCAACACCTTGAATCAAACAGCGACCACTACAGAAACTTTTTGTGTGATGACAGGAATTTTGAGTCCTATGTTGAAGAAATGCGTAGACCGTATGCATATGGAGACAATTTGACTCTTCAGGCTCTGGCAAGGGAGTTTAATTGTCAATTTTTAGTTTTTAACTCCCTTGGTGGCACATATCACCGAATTGTCTCAAATATGAGTACTTTTAACAGCTCATTGCCACTTCTAACACTTGGTTACTATCCAGAGGACAGGGGAGATCATTATGTTTCTGTGGAAGTGGAAACAACATATCTTCAGAGTATAATTGCCCAGATCGTATCCATGGAAAGTTGCATCCAACCAAATGTGGGTAGTGCAACCCAACTAGATGTTGTCAGTACCACTGATATACATCCAATTGATGTAACTGATACACCTCCAGTTAATGCTGATAATATGTCTGGTGCATTTGCAACTGGAGTGACTAGTATAAATAATATTCTCCAACCGGATGTTACTAACACTAATGCAAATGATGCGCTACCACAGGATGATGTCAATGCGACTGATGAGTTATTACATGGTAATGACAACAATGCGACTGATGAGTTATTACATGGTAATGACGACAATGCGACTGATGAGTTATTACATGGTAATGGCGACAATGCGACTGATGAGTTATTACATGGTAATGACGACAGTGCGGCTGATGAGTTATTACATGGTAATAACGACAATGCGACTGATGAGTTATTACATGGTAATGACGACAATGCGACTGATGAGTTATTACATGGTAATGACGACAATGCGGCTGATGCACTTCCATCTGATGTTGCAAATATTACTGATACGCTTGTGCACGATGCCGTAGTGTCGCATCTTGGTTCAAATGCTGTTTCTCTGCCGTATCTGCCCGATATGATTTTGGAGAATATTGTTCGTGTTAGCATTGAAATGTTCCCTCTCACGCGGTATCGACTGCAGTACGTTTGTCGACGTTTTCGAGAGATCGTTCTCTCAATTGGGTTTCCAATCATTCATTTAAGCCCAAATATCATGCCCATTGTCCCTTGGGTTGTAAGTGTACGTCGCTTGCGTAGGACGTTTGGGTCACATAGTGGAGTATTGATCGAAGTGAAACAAGTTTTGTCAGGGTCAGAACGGCGATGGTATTTCGCATGGTTGCGATTACGTGAAACGGCAAATAACTGGTTCGAAATCCGAAATATTGGTTGGCGCCGATAACATGTTATCATGAATATTTTTTTTTTTTCAAACCTTGTTTTTAGTATAAGTGTACATTACAAGTTCGTAAATTCCACTCGGTTTTGTTGCTTTTTAGTGTTTATTAGATTTTTCTCATTTGACGATTATTCGTGCCATCTTTTCGAGTTTTTTTTTTTTAATGTTCCATGTATAATTTAAGCGATTTGGTGTCATTTGCTATAAAAATTATAATTGTCCAGTATTTTTAGGGTTTGATTTTAGTTTGTAGATAATATTAGGAAGGTGCATGTGATACTATTTTGATTTACGGCAAACTAATTTTGACATATATGTCTGTACATAAATAATAAAAAAATAAGTAACGTTATAAATTGATATATAAATAAGAACTGACATTTAACATTTGAAAATGAATAATAATAAAGTTGTGCGGGGTGTGTGTGTGTGTGGGTGTGTGTGTGTGTGTTTACATTCTTTCAAGATTAAAATTATACATCGTGTACTTAATGCAATTTAGTACAAATTATAATTTTATAAGATCATTTATGTTATAACCTGTTAGATAACATAATCATAACGTGTATATAATATCTTGAACTAGTTGGGGCTTACACATTTTTTCTCATCACAATTTTAATAAATTTAATAATAATAATAATAATAATAATAATAATATTACATCTTAATCAAACCCACACCATGTTATAAATTTCATTTGCAATGTTAAGAAAGTTTGTCACGCGAATTCGTGTATTGATTGCGGAGATGTTTCTCTCTCATTTTTATTATCAATCCCAAAGTGGTTTGCCACAATATCCAGAAATAGCCCGTTAAGCACATTGTTTTAAGAGTCAAATAAACCTCCAAACTGCTTAATGATTCTTTGAACTCTTTATGCTGTTTCTGCAGTACGAGCTACAGTTAGTGTCTGGTGCATCTAATTGTGCAATAAACCCCCACTCACTGCTTACTGAAAATTTTAGTTCTTGCTTGTGTAAAAACATAGAAATAGAAAGTAGGCGATATTTTCTTGTACTGCAATGAAATGAAACCGTTATCATAGTTACATATAGTAATTATATATTCTCTATATCAGTTATACTAACTAATGTTACCTTCAGACTTTATTTAAAAAATCAGCAATACTAAGAGAATATAAGTTTGTTATTAGATTTACTCTTTTCAGCTGTCGAAAGTATTTAAGCATTAATTTGTTCACAATTTTACTCTTTTCGGGGTAATTACGTATAAAGGAAAAGTTCATACAATTAATACTGTGATATACAAGTTACAGTCATTCCAATGTATCCATACCACTCGATTTGTTCAAAATTACAGCCTGTACTTAGTTATTTGATATCGGTAATGTGCATCAGTGTTATGTCTATAGATAAATTTAGAAAATTTATATAACTTCCAAACAAATGTGATTTTGACACTAGAATTGTTCTGCTCACCTGGTAGGCGAGTGTATCGTGTATATTTTGCGTATATGTAACTAAAAAATAAAAAAAATATATATAAAAAATAAATAAAAAAAAAAATTTAAAAAAAAAAAAAAAAAAAAATTTAAAAAAAAAAAAAAAAAAAAAAAAAAAAATTAAAAAAAAAAAGAAAAAAAAATAAAACCTGCCAGACGGTTTTCGACCTTGACGTGGTTGGCGGGCTTCGCACTAACAGAAAACTGGTTAAATTGTTTAATTTCAGTCTGCATCGTTTATGACTGAAAAAAATGTTTTAACGGACCCCATTAATGATTAAACATTTCATTAAGCTTAATCTAAATACATTTTAAAAGCTTAAAGAATGACTGTGATGTCAATAACCCATTAACCAGGACCGTACTTAAACAAAATTGAAATCTCTTTTTCTTAAACTTTCGATTCAGAGAATGTTTTGGCAGTACAACAGGGAAATACAGAAAAAGCGCATTTTGTGCAAAATACAAATAAAATGTAAAAATGACTTCAATATGTTTTCGTTAATCATTTATTCGGAATAACATCTTTGACACCCTATTTTGACTTCTCTTTTGAAACAACTGAACAGATATCAATGATATTTGTTCTTAAGTATATATAGGTTGGTGTAGTTCCGATTTATTCGTGATGTTGCCACAGATACCATAACTAGGACAAGGCGATCTAAGGAGCAAATGCATTTTCTCTCCGTAACCGATAATGGGAAATATGATGTTGCATTAACCTCTGAAGTTTTTACCCTTTCGAAATATACGGTCGAAAAATCGGAAACATGTCTTTGTGTGAACCTCGTTATTTGGAAAAGTTGGATATCTCTTTGTTTTTGATGATATCTCATCAGATATCAACTATTTGTGATATCAACAACTCCAACTGACATTTTAATACACTGTATTCTATTTCTAGAAACTTTTAAAATTTTTGTTACCAAATACGTTTCATGTCGGACATACTTTTGTTACCAAATGCGTTTTCGGGAAAAGTTGGATATCTCTTTGTTTTTGATGATATCTCATCAGATATCAACTATTTGTGATATCAACAACTCCAACTGACATTTTTATTCACTGTATTCTATTTCTTTAAACTTTTAAAATTTTTGTTACCAAATGAGTTTCAGGTCGGACATACTTTTGTTACCAAATGCGTTTTCGGGAAAAGTTGGATATCTCTTTGTTTTTGATGATATCTCATCAGATATCAACTATTTGTGATATCAACAACTCCAACTGACATTTTAATACACTGTATTCTTTTTCTGGAAACTTTTAAAATTTTTGTTACCAAATGCGTTTCATGTCGGACATACTTTTGTTACCAAATGCGTTTTCGGGAAAAGTTGGATATCTCTTTGTTTTTGATGATATCTCATCAGATATCAACTATTTGTGATATCAACAACTCCAACTGACATTTTTATTCACTGTATTCTTTTTCTGGAAACTTTTAAAATTTTTGTTACCAAATGCGTTTCAGGTCGGACATACTATTGTTACCAAATGCGTTTTCGGGAAAAGTTGGATATCTCTTTGTTTTTGATGATATCTAATCAGGTATCAACTATTTGTGATATCAACAACTCCAACTGACATTTTTATTCACTGTATTCTTTTTCTGGAAACTTTTAAAATTTTTGTTACCAAATGCGTTTTTTGTAACAATGCTATACAATTCAACAGCAGAATATGCAATTTTTCCTATTTTATTGATAAAAATGAGTGCCTGTGGTGGGGACTCCATTACCCTTTTAGACCCCTAATATCTTAATATCATGATATATGTCTTATATAATGTATAAAGTAATTAATTTTGTGTTTGACTTACTGCATTAATTCCCGAGAACTGTTGTGATAACTGCATCATTAGACTTATAATAACTGGCCAGCGTAATTCTTTTTTCAAAAACAGATCTATAAACTTAAACTAAAATAATGAAAATGTGTTATCTTTATCGCTGCAATAGTCTTATTACATCTCTCTCTCTCTCTCTCTCTCTCTCTCTCTCTCTCTCTCTCTCTCTCTCTCTCTCTCTCTCCCAAATCCTTCAATAATACCGATATCTCCGCAAATGATCAAATCCTTCAATAATACCGAGATATCTCTCTCTCTCTCTCTCTCTCTCTCTCTCTCTCTCTCTCTCTCTCTCTCTCTCTTTAAAACTGTGAATGCTATAAAGTACTGATATATCCGCAACAATCCCAAAAATAATGATGTCGGATGTTGCGAATATAGAGCAGATTAAAATGCACAAGAAATGTTTTCTGCTATAAGCTTCCAAAAATTATATGATTTTCATTTGCAGAATATTTTGAATGTTTTATTTTATGAAAATTACAATGACAATGCATATAAACTAAAATTAACAGAACGAAATTAAATTAAAAAAATAAAAAATACATGAATTTTATTTATTCGTTAACCGATAAATAAAATTTTATTATAATGTATAAATTAATTTTAATTATAATAATTTAATTATAAATAATTACATGTATGATATAATTATTATAATTTTAATTTAATTTAATATAGAAACACAGAGGTTATGATAAAAGATGTTTTACGTTTTTTTTTACCTTATTATTTTCATGTCCATGTTTCTCTCTTTCTTCTTGCATTTCTAGAAGTTCGTCGTGTACATCTGATTTTCCCCGTAGCCAAGATAGAGCTGTTATAATAGATAATTGAAGTTAATCTATATTTACGTCGAAAAAGACCTGGTTTTACGATTGTGAAAGTAGGTTTTGCGATCACAAAATCAGGTTTCACGGCATAAACAGGATTTTCGAATTATTGTGCAATTTGCTTGCCACGAATGAATTATTCAATACTGATTAACAATACTTGATCGTTCATATATGGACAATACTAAAAGTAAGGGAACAGCTGATTGTAATAGAAAATGCGGATAAATACTACTATATTAGCAGCTGTTGGTGTTCGTGGTTTTGATCTAGCTGATTATAATGTAATGTAATTACATTTTTAATATTTCACTCAGAAAAATTCAAAACATCACCAAATTAAATATTTTTAGATGTTTTGTCCTGAAAATTAAAAACAAAAATACGATATGTAAGTAAACATAAACAATTAAAGGTCTAGAAGACAGATTGGTGTAATTATAAATAAAAGTGTTTTTCCACTCAACATGATTTCTTTGTATTGAAGGAAAAAGTTAGTCATATAGTGGAGAAAACAGAAGTACTCGGAGAAAACTGACGTTTTGGAAAACTTACTGGTACAGTTTAACGCTCACACTAGTTTCTGCTTTAGTAAAACTGAAACCAGGGAAGTGATAGGCGCATTGATTTAAATGTTGGTAGAAGTTAGGTTCAATAAGTCAACAACGGATTTAGAAGAACATACGCCTTAGTAGTCTTGGCGAGAGTTTTGTCATATCTGTCATGTCCTGATTTTGAATTTCTATTTAAATGATGCATTCCAAAATCAGCACATGACATATCTTCTATCTTTTTTTTTTATCAAAGTCATGGAGAATAATCTACGGAGACTTGTTTATACAAGAGTTTCACTCTTGTTCCGGAATGCATTATTGTACAATTTGTAATTTTTTCTGTATTTGCGATCTTTCAAGGCATAAAGAATAAACCGAATATTTTAAAGACTGATGTACCTGCCTTCTTTAGCTTTGACGTCATCACATTTATAAATCATCAAATATCGCGGTGTTTCCGGGCACCAAGGCATTGTCAGTAATTGGTAAATGGCGGGAACTATGGTAAATCCTGAAAAATATCATTCGGTGGAAAATTATGTCGTGTTTTTTGTTAAAAAACGAATATATTTCTCTAAACAACATATTAATTGCTTGATCGTTGGTTGAAACAAAACTTAAACAAAAAGTAAACCTTGAAATGAATCAATGGCAGCTCGGTCGGAACAATCGCATGACCTTTTCCGTCGTACCTTACAAAAGTAAGTGATTTTCCGATTGATTTACAGCGGTGAAGATATTCGTGTTGTGTCTGCAATGAACACACCATGGTTGTGTAAAATTCTCGGTATTATGACTAAAATTACACCGAGTTTATGCGTTATTTCAGGATGAAATAAACTCTGATGGTTTTTAAAAAATCGTTTGCCGCATATACATGCGCAATTAGGACCTTCAAAATATTTCGTCAAATAAACATTCTTACCAAAATTAAACTAAATAAATTAAAGGAATGTATGACGCACCAAACAATTACTCATTACAAAAGGCAAATTTGAACATGGGGATGGAACCTTAGGAATTAACAATATAGCATAAATCGAGACTTCTACCTAAAGCATATGGCCATAATTCTTGTGTTCCTAGTACTTTGTCCAGACCAAGAATCTCTGACGTCACTACTCCCATCGTGCCTGCTAGCTGGTAAAATGTACCCGAAAAACCACGGAGACGAATTGGGGAAATTTCAGACAAGTAAAGCGTTCCTACAACGGTACTGATACCTAAACAAAATATAATATTGTATATAACATACATGCATAATGAATATAAAACACGTGTATAATGCATATAACATATGGTGTATATAATAAGAGCGAAGTTTGTAGGTTTAATCTGCGGATTGATTTAATAGCTGATTGATTTATTGCTTGTTTGTTTGCTTGATTGATTGATTGATTTGGGTTTTTTCAACAGAAAGAGAACGCAGCAAAAAAGCAATCGACAGAAGCCAATATCACCAAGTACAAAATACAATGCAAACAAGTAAAGAAACAAGGACAAAACAAAGTGAGATCAACAGCTTGTGTTTCGAATCTGCATTTAATGATAAAATGTGTTCAGTAACATCTTTGTTATATTTTGTTAAAGGAAAGGGATATTCTTGGCCGAGTGGTCTAAGCGTGCAGTTACGGACCACAGCGCCTCTTACCACCTAGGTTCAAATTGGACAGATCCTAGTATGAGAAAATTCGCTTGCCGAAGGTCTGTGGTTTTCTCCGGAGACTCTGGTTTCCTTCACCATCTTAGACCTGATCCGATTTATTAGTGTCAGAATTTTGTTAAAGCGTAAAACAACGTAATCCAATCCAAAAGTTATAGAAAATACGCGTAGGCTAACACTTTGAACCAAAGAAGTAGTTCCTGTCAAAATTATCCATCCATGTCGTAACCTAACCATTTGTAACCAGAATTTGTTCTTATCAATGCAAACGATAGTATATGATTTTGACAATAAGTATTGAAAGCTGTATCATGCATTGCCCTTTCGTATCATGTGCCACAAGTTTACACAACTTAACGAACCAATTGCATTTGACAAAAGCATGACACAAGTTTACACAACTTAACGAACCAATGGCATTTGACAAAAGCATGACACAAGTTTACACAACTTTACAAACCAATTGCATTTGACAAAAGCATGACACAAGTTTACACGACTTAACGAACTAATTACATATGACAAAAATATGATGGGACGACTCTACTGTAACGCAACATTTGTTTCCAATATTTTGACTTAAAATATTCATCGAAAGTAAAGAAAAAGACTACAAACGAAACTACATACCTGCTGCAATTCCAGCTACAAATCTTCCCACTATTAACATCTCGTAACTTTTGCTTAGCTTCGGAAAGAAAAGTAACCCTCCAGCAACCAGCGTTATAAAGCAGTTTCTAAGTAGTAACCCTTTTCTAGAATTAAAAAGAAAATAAATTTAATATAAAAAAATAAAATTAAATTCATCGAAAATGTTTGATGATTATATAACAAAAAGCCTACATACTATGGTTTGAATGAACACGTTCATTTCATCAGCTATCTATCTTTAAGCTACTTATGTTTCGACATAGACATCTTCCAAAAATTTTTTGCAGCGGTCATAAAAATATTTTGTCAGCTTACCGAAGCCAATATGTAACACTTTTTCTCCACAATTCCGCAATTGCTAGCATGCTTAAATGAAACTCTGTACACCAGAAGTTAATTTACTATTTCAAAAATTATTATACTAAGTCCATTGAATATTGATAAGCAAAAAACGAGATATGCTTATATGAATACATACCTACCGTACTTATTAGCAAAATAACCAGCACTGAGACCACCAACCATCCCTCCTATTGCATATATAGACACAGTTATCGCCCATAGAAGTGTCAAGGTCGAATCTGACATGTAGTTTCCATTTCTGATAAAATTTGTTGTGTTGTAAAAGTCTTTTATAACCTGTAAAAAATTGAAACTTTTAGGACGTCAGTTATCATGACTAGTTAAGAATAAAGGGTAGGGGTATTTAGTTTATTGTGAAATGCACGTTATATTTGTAATGGAAGAGGCGTATCTAAGATTTCAGACAGGAGAAGGCTTATAGGATCGCAGCTGAAAGCTTTAAAATCAAGAGAGTCTGAAACAGCCAACCCTGATTGAAAAAAACGGCACAATTCCTAAAATCTGGTGCAATTTCAATTGAAAAACAGAGAAAAAATCCTTTAAGAGTGCTAAATATACGGAGATGGTTAACCTGGACTTCTTAATTTTTTTTTATTGCTCTATACACCTTACATTTTTCATTTTTATAATGGTTTTACGTTTAAAATTTATTTATGTCTTTCATTGGCTAAGGATATTTTGAATCGTATTGACTGGCCTGTGGCTTTAATGCCTTAAAGTTAATGTTACGAGTCCAATTTACAAGTTTTGCTTGGGTGTAGCCAATTTTGAATAATGCAGATTTTGCTCTGATTGTATGATAATACATCACCTTATAGCAAGGATTAAGCTTGAAAAATAATATTCTTGTAAAACCGAGGCTACCAAACTATTATAAAGGAAAATCTCTTTAAAATTCTCTTCGATAAATTAGATTATCGCAAAAGTAATGGGATTTACAAAGTCTATTTCTTGTAGGGTTTCTTAAGGCTTGGTTTATTACGAGAACTCTTTGTACAGGTAAAATGTTACCAAGCCAATAGTGGCAACGAAACAGAGTTATACTATATGATATTTACCCCTGCTGGTGTGTTGATAACAGCATTATTTATACCGAACATAAATGGAGATCCCAGGATACAAGCTGCAATTGCTAATACAAGGTGACATGTTAGGCGTCCCTAGAAACAAGAGTGAAACTTGATGTAATACACATTGTAATAAATGACCAAAAAGTGCTAATAACGGGATGCTAATGAACGAAACATCAAAGCTGTTTAAAACCAATCAATCTTACCAAATTACTTTCATGTGTGTGTGTGTGTGTGTGCTGTTTATTTGTAAGTTAGTATTTAACTACAGTATGGTAATATTATTGCGTGGGAACGAATTATCATAGCGTGGGAACGAAATACAATTGCGTGCGAACGCAAACAACTATCTATTTCAATGTCCCTTCGCGGGCTCCATATGATATACCTTATAGTGTTGTATAACTTTTGTTCGATTTTCTGATGGGAAAGTTTGTCAATTAGTAAACGTTTTTTAAGATAACCTTCTAGATATTTAGCGAGATTATCTTCGCCGTGTAGTAAAACACTATTCTAAACAACCACCTTACACACAGCAAGAAAACAACTGTGCAAATAAAACATTAATCATATAAGTTAAATTAAGAATTTGTATTGAGCAAACCTCTTGTCCGGTTTTGTGTTCCAGATCGAAAGACTCCGTGGAACTTTCCTCATAGCCAGCACCATTGTCCACCGTCTCATACTGTATATTCGGAATCTGAGATTTACTTCCTAAAAGAGGTTCATTTTCTGTCATTTTATACAACGTTTTATTTAACCTTATTGGTATTACATGTATGTAAATAAAACATTATCTATATCTATGCTAGATATCTATCAATGTTTATTACTTAAAGTTGTGATATTAAAATCATATTTAAGATCACTAAATATTTTGTATTTAGGTCGAGTGTACAAACAAAAGTGGTGTTAATTTTATAATAAAGGAGGAAGGGATGTTTCAAATGAAAAGAAAAAATTAGCATGCACTTGGCAAAAGCCAACGAAACTAAGATTGTTGTAATGTTGTTTAACGTAGCATCAGCAATTTTTCGGCTATTCGCGACGAGAGCATGGTTATAAATGTCTATGGATTGATCTAATCAAGGTCGATCTAGTATGTGTTCGAACCTGCGATCTCCGTCAACGAGGCGGTCAAACATTGCAGAAACGTCCACTCCTGTAATTGTGTGGGGTGGTTGTAGTTCTATTTGAGAGCAAAACCAATAGTTAACATATTTATTTGTTTTATTAGAAATCTTAAATGGAAAGGATGTGTATGTAAATGTGTTTCAATTAAAAATATCTTTAAAGGATAACATGTGTATGCCAAATAAGTTTCAGAGTGGCTCGGTCCCCGAGTGGTCTAAAGCGCATGCTACTGATCAGAGTGTGTCTTATCGTCTAGGTTCGAATCCCGATTGGGCAGATCACAGTGTGAAAAAGTTTGTCATTTCGTTTGCCACAAGATCGGTTTTTTTTCAGTAACTCCAGTTTCCTCCACCATCTCAGAACCGACCGCCTTGATATAAGTGGAATAGTCTTTACTAAGGCGTATTTAAAGCACCATGACTCCAGTCTACTCTAAGTTAGATTTGTGTTAAGTTTTCATGTGTATTTTTTGAAACCGCTTATTGTAAAATAACCTGAATGATTTGGACCCACCAAAAAATCTTTTGACATCACTGAGCGCCATTTTGTCATTGATGTGAAGTGCCTCTGAACAGTTCTCTAAAATTTATAATTTTGATCCTCTATTTATGTGTTTTATTCTCTTGCTTCATTTGTTCTCATTATTGGGTTTTTGTTTAGTCATAATTTACATATTTTTTATGTTTTTTTTAATTTTCTATATAGTTTGGTTCTTTAGTTGCATTGTTAAAGATAATACTTACTAAAATTATTGTTGTTCATCATCATCAATGCGTTACATGTATGGTTAATTTTTAAATGACGTTTATTTTTGTTGTTGTTCCGTTCGTTTTGTTGGCATGCTTCAAATCGCTCTGGTTATTGCCAAAATTTGGTTGTTGAGCTAAAGCATTCTATAATTTTACATTTAAAGTATAGGAATAAAATACGTTTATATTATCTTCATATACAGAAACAAGATCAACTTCACTCTAATTACCGATTTGCATGTGGGACCGTGGTAGCCGAGTTGTCTAGAGCGCCGGGTTACGGGCTTACGGAACACAACGCCTCTGATTGTCTAGTTTCGAATCCGACAAGGACAATCGACAATCTCAGTGCTGGACAAATTAATGCAAAAGGTCGTTTTTTTTAACCCCGGTTCCCACAACCATCCCAAAATGACCTCCTCGTTTTATATATATATATATATATATATATATATATATATATATATATATATATATATATATATATATATATAAACAATCTTGATCGGGGAGTAAAACATCGTTACTTTACACAATTTCTTCACCTGTTTAACTAATAACGAGTAAACTGGGTTTAGGGGATCTATTCTTATTAATAGTATAAGACAAAAATCAAGCATAAAACTAGAGATTGTAACTGGGATACCAGTTACGTATGATTCCCCACCATCCATAATCTATATATTGTCTAAAATATACACCTGCTGATGGACTGATCTCGAGATGGATTGATAGTATCCATTACTAGTAATCGAAAGCTGACTAAGAGAAAGGGCGGAAGACAAGTAAATTTAAAGTTAACATCGAATTGTACAATTATAATTCGAGTAGTATTCATTTTAATATATATTTTCATTCCCTCATACCCCATTGTTGCAACAATGTTTTTTGTTAAAAGAAACCAATTGATCACGGGAGTCCGAATCTGCATGTATAAATTTATAATTCGAAATGTATGTAAATTATACAAGTTTAATAGATCAGAATCATGCGTTCTGTCTTCTGACATAGGTCCTATCCATTAAATTGGCAATTCTATTAGCTGGTGTATTTTGATTGGACAGGTATTCAACTTTGATTGATAGCAAATCTATTTCACGAACTGTGAGGTGTTTAACCAACAAATTTGATTGACATGTGTCATGACTGTGAAGTAGCCATAACCTACATATTAATTGATAATTGACAAAGAGATTAAAGCAATTATCCATATCAAAACATGTAATAATGCTATTGAATTTGTTTACAATTCTTTGAATAGGAATTTAATCCTGTAAACTTGCCTTAAGAAATGAAATCAAGTATGCCATAAGATAGTGTTTCTTGACTGAGGGTGGGTGTTAAGAATTCTGGCTTCCCACCCCTACCCTCTCTTGAAAATGATTTCCTGGAGGTTTTTATCACTCTTTTTAAAAGTCCATAATGAACAAGAAAATATACAGATGAGTGGAAAGGATTTTAACTATTTAAAAGCTATACATGTACTTAGCACCACCCACAGTGGGAAATGACCTTAGGTGCCCTTTATTAATATCACTCTATTCAACTTTTCATAAGGAACCAGAAAATACATAAATTAGGGGTGGGGATTTCAATAGTTTAAAATTAACTTAGCACCACCCAGCCCTACCCTTCAGTGGGAAAGTACCTTAGGTGTCTTTGATTAGTGTCATTCTTTTTATTTTATCATTAGGAACCAGAAAATATATACTTTAGGGATGGGGATCTCATTAGTTTATGAGTTATGACAAAGCCCTATATATGGTTTTATAGCACACCGCAAAGTGTTTAAGGAAAAATTGGTGATTTTTGTTTTTTCAAGACCCCATCTTCCTGTCCCTCACCCAATAAATACCCATGGATGTAAAACTTTAATGGTGCAGGAACCTATCCTAAAATTTTGAATGAGAATGAATGATGCGTTTAACTTGTTTGGCAGTGCTGATAAAAATTTGATATATTTTTAACAATTTAATACATAGTAACTGAGAATTTATTAAGAACAAATTATGTATGTGAAAAAGAGGTTAGTCACTTAATTAACATTAACATTCAATCATTTTTGTTTAGTGCTTAACTGTATACATTAATTCAGATTACCCATTTTTTTCGGGCGCTCATATATCTGAGAAACTGAATAAGAAAGAAGAAGATTCTATAAGAGTTATCTCTCTTTGTACGTATTGGACAGAAAGATGTTTGGAATTAAATTACGCAATTTACACGCACCGACCGCTGAGCCGTCGAGATAGAAAAAAATTTGATCATTTAACCATATCTACCAAGATAGCAGATTGTTGGTACCAAATTTCATCGAAACCCATCATACCGTTTCCGAGTTCTGCACCGGACAATTTTAAGGAAGAAAAAAAATTATAAAAATAATAATAATAATAATAATAAGAAGAAGAAACAGAACGAAAACAATATGATTCCCCACCTTTGGGTGGGGAATCATAATTACTCTTTTTAAAGATAACCGGGATCACATATTTAATATCATAAAATACATATCTAATATCATTAGATAATACTAGTAAAATATTATACCGAATATTAATACACTTTATTTATCTTACGTTGAAAAAATAGTAATATCAAAATATAGGCTGATGGATTAATTCAGTTGCGGATCCAGGATTCTTCTTTTGTCTTTGTTTGGAAGGGGCACGTTAACATTTTTATATTGTTTGGGAAAACGGCTTCGTAAAGAAGTCGGGACACAAAGTTACTGAGCGTTCTTTTAGCACTTCAGTACAGTCAAGACAACTACCAACAGAAGACGTATTATAAATTCATGCTAACAAACGCTCGGTTGAGAAGTTGTGTTAAATAGACTACATAATGAATCAATATAATCCAAACAAACGCTCGCTCGAAACATATTCTAACATAAGTTATGTCAGTAGGATATAAGACAAATCAAGATGATCCAAACAAGTACTCGCTAAAAACACAATCTAACATATATTTTGACAGTTGGTTACAATATAAACAAAGATGATCCTCAAAAATGCTCGTTCGAAACACATTCTAACATAAGTTGTGCTAATTTAGTTATAAGATATACCAACATGATCCTAACAAATGCTTAATTGAAATACATTCTAACATAAGTTGCGCAAGTTAAATCAAGATAATCTTAACAAATGCTCGCTCAAAACAGACTCTAACATAAGTTACGCCAAAATGATACAAGATAAATTAAGATGATTCCCTTTAGCGTCACGTTTAGACGTCAAGTCATTTGTGGCTTGAATTAATACGTCATAGTCATTCTGGATAATATTTGATAAGTATCGACTCTTTTAATCTCGACCTTTAAAAACGAGAAAAGAATGTATAAATTGAACTCATTAAAATGTTTAAACAAATGGGAGGAAAACAGATTTAGAGGATTAAATTGCACTTCTTTTAAAAATGTCACGTGATATTTTTAGAGCTAAAACAATCAGTTAAACAATGATGAACATAAGCTTAATAAGACCATTAATATCGTAAGTCCAGGAGGATTAAATGCTGAAATAATCATCACAGCCGAGTCCGTAATTGATGCCGAATTGGATAACTGTGGACCGTTACAGAAGTCTGTGGTACACAATGTTAAACAGACAACATTTCCTTGGTAATAAGAACAGACAGTTCTGTTATCAGCTCTTATCGTCTTGTTAATTCTGTCTATCTTTTTGACGTCATTAGAAAAAGTTATTCCATCACTGCAATCTCTGATAAAACTAGAATGTCGACCTGGAATTTAAAAACAAAGATTAGCCGTATTTGACAGGCTGTTTTCCGTCTACAAAGAGGATGATTTCCGTCTAGCAAGAAGCCATTCCATTAAAAGATATCCCCCCACCTTTATTTTTGACCAATCAGACCACAGACAACAACGTAATGTTTGTTATTCAACTAGAACTAGTAAATTGTTTTCAACGCGACCTTCGTGAACAACAGTCTTTTTAGAAATGAAAAGTCTGTTGAGCACTTTACCAATCGAATGACAAATAAAAATCTACATTCTGTGAACGACTGGTCACAAATAAAAGTGGGAAACACAGTTAATGGAAGAGCCTTTTAACTGACAAAAGACAATCAGTAAAAAGGGCTTCTGAAATGCATCAATCATTGCCAAAATCAAAATAAAGAAAACAAATATTTTAACACCATATTTCTCAGTGTCAAGAAGGTTTAAGGTTTGCTTGGCGGTGTACTGTCCCAGAACTGACAATCTCGTTATAAGCAACTAATTTTGGTTTGGGTCGAAAAACAAACAGGTTCGGACATTTATTAAAAAGACAACCAAAATAAATAAATAAATAAATAAATAAATAAATAAATAAATAAATATCTCTTAAATTACTAGATTTTAAAGGAAAGCTTTATTTCGATACTCTAGCGACCAAAGTACATTTACCTACCTTGTGTTTCAAACGTTTCTATCATACATTTTGATTGGCCGTCTGTGCAGTTGGCGACCAATCCAATCTTCTTATGCTTGGCAATTTTGAGTTGTTTCAGATTCACACAATCTCCATCAGACATAGAGTTATGGCATTTATAACAATACAATGCCGTCACTGAAAAGTAATCACAATAAATGTATATACATGTATGTTTTGAGGTCAAAAATAATTGACAGAAAGGCAGCATCATTAAACAAAGTTTAAAATGTTTGCTTTAAAATAGCAACTTTTTTAACAGCGGCTTATGAAGATCACATTAAGATTGTTATTTATACCTACTTTTGAATATGAAAAAGCTGTATTACAAAAGCTATAATCATTTTATAAATGAGCTCTTAAGCTTTACGCTAATTGAAGTGCTATTAATGACAAAAGAAATTTCTGATTTGGAAAAAGTACATGACGGTGGCATGGAAGGGACGTAGGCATTTAAAAACACAAGTTTTAAAACAGTATATTGTGGTCACGAGTTTCTAGTGGTCAAATGATAGCAAACTCATGGTCATCAAAAGCCAAAGCGTATCCAAAGTATAGTCAAATCGTGGTCATGAGAAGATTTAAATTTTCTCATGTACCTTTTATGCATAAAAGCATAAAAGGTATAAAAGACTTAAATTTAACATCAGTTTTGTGTGGCATTTAATATTTCACATTGATAGTCTTTATAGAATGCAATCGAAAATGCGCAATGAAAATAAGAAAGAATAATAATTGTAGCGATCGGTGTTTTTGCAAGTATCGTGTGTCTCACTGCAGATGGTAATTTAACTGGTTCTTGACTCAAACCAAACATCTGGGCATCGTAGTTGAGTCTTTTGTTAATCTTTATTAATAAAAATGCTTTGTGGCGTGTGTAAGACCGTCAAATGTAAAAATCACATTAAATGTAAAAACGATAAAATTTGACGTTAAATGTAAAAACAATTTTACTCTAAATGTAAAAACAATGCTACAAATGTAAAAACAATGCTACAAATGTAAAAACAATGCTACAAATGTAAAAACTTGACATCAAATGTAAAAGGCATTTGATGCTAAATGTAAAAACATTTTCACGCTAAATGTATAAATACCGATTAACGTTAATAATGTTAATTATGAAAACAAAAAGGTGATAAATGTAAAACAAAAACATTGCTCACGTTTGTAAAAATCTGAATTGGAAATGAGTGCACATAGTAGGCTTCCAATGAAAAACAAAAATCAAAGTACTGAGAAGCGTTAAGCTAGCAACTATGTGTGGTTTCTTAAGATGTAATTAATGTTTTACAGGTTTTCAGTGAACACTAAATTCGTCTTTATAATGCTGGCACACTGTTAGTAATGCCGAAATCGAACCCACGTTTAAATTTAGAGTAAAACTGTTTTTTACATTTAATGTCAAATTTGATCTTTTTACATTTAACGAGATCTTTTAAAGTTGACAGGTCGTAGAGGCATGTTTTGTATTATTTGTTTGGCTTTTTGCATAGGTTGTTATTAGTTGTTCTTGCAATATCAAAGAGGCTTTGTTGGTCGATAGGTCGACCAAATACTGCCTCGCAGTTTTTCACTGTAAGATTTAAAATCATAATCGGGCAGCACTTAGTGTAAGTCAGTTTGTCAGTTTGCATTTTAAAGCTCAATATTTTGATTTTACAAAGAAAAGATAAATAAATAAATAAATAAATAAATAAATAAATAAATAAATAAATAAATAAATAAATAAAAACCCACTCCGGTTGTCTACATCATCCTAGAATTTATATTATAAGTATGACTGAATTAATCAAGACTGGGACATAAAGCCCCGTCACCATTTCAATCTCTGGTTATTATTAAATCTGATATTCATATGCAACTAAATTTAATTTAAATACCAAATAGAAACAGCTCAGTTCAGTTCATTTATTACACTTAAAACCACCGGAGGTGGTACAAGAGGTACAATGGTTATATTTACGTTATTTACATGCATGTCAAGTTTAACAGTACAAATATATTCTTATTATTTACAATTGATTTGGTCAACAATCAATAATAATGCATATAATAATAATAATAATAATAATAATATAAATAATAATAATAATAATCATCATCATCATCATCACCATCATCATCATACAGAATTTAAAAAACTTTATATTCAAATTCTATAAAAGGATTCATTATTGACACATGACGACTGAAAATGATCAGCAAATACCAAATAGAAGCAGTGCAATACCCAAGTAATATACTCTGAAAAGTGTCATTGTTTTTTTTTTTTTTTTTTTTTTTTTTTTTTTTTTTTTTCTTGTTTTATTATAATTATTGTTATGTTAAAAGTACATAAATAAGCGTATTAATTGCTTACCGTAATTAACGTATAAACTAAATCCACATATAAGTAAGGTACCATATATAAATCTTAAATATCTCATTTTGTAAAGCAAAAAAAGAGTTCCCAACTTATAGTTCAAATATCATCCAGTTCAATATGCTTCAGAAACATTCCATAAGGATTATTATGCTACTCCGTTCTCCAAAAAACGGCAAAAATGGACAAAAAATCGCTGTTTTGGAGGGAAAAAAGTTATAGATTTTTCTAAAAACATTTATGAAACTTCTTAAAGATAAGAATGTAATAATCTCCAGATACAAGAGAAATCAATTTTAAAATCCTCTTCATTCGTGTAAAGTTTACACAAATATCATTGAATATTAAGTAAACTAAAATTATTATTCCAATACTACAACCGACTCTCCGTTGCTATGTATCAAGATCATCTCATATTTGTGTTTGTCTGTCTAGGTGATATTACACTTAAACAAATTTCACGTTTCGAGGCAAAAAACTTTCGTTATTACACCAGTCAACGCCCTAAATATTATCAGCTCCCAGAACATTCACGAAAAACATTGCGGAGATTAATAATTTTTCTCTTGCAATATCCATCAATTAGAGTTTCAAATATACATTTATGAAATGTTAAGCAAAACGCCTACGATGGGGCTTATCTGTTCTTTATTTATTTATATTTTTTTCAAAACTGAACAATATTTCGCAATATTGAACTTATGTAGCAAAGGTGTAACGAAGGTTACAGTCTTTAAAAGAAGAAATCTAAGCCCATTTTCCTTTGTTAATCGTAATTCCAATAATGTCGAAACTTGAGATAAAGGTGCTCATCAGTATTTTCACATACCATTTTTAAATGTATTTTTGTCATATACCATTTTTGAAAGAATTTTTTGTCATATACCATTTTTGAATGTATACTGTGATTAAAGAAAAAAATGGTATGTGACAATATTATCTAGTACACATGTAAATTTTACATGCTAATTCTTGATTAAAAATTTGAAATGAAACATGATATTTGCACTTTTTTATCTTTTGAAGTTTCATTTATGTCAACGTTCAATAAGACTATTGATGAATACTATACGCAATAATTTAATGCGTTTGATGTCGCCACCAATATTTTATTTTTTTTCTTTTGGGTTTTAATTAGAAGTGATATTTTTACATTTGGAAGTTTTTAAAAATTTTGTTTCTCTTGATTAACATTAAAGGATTTTATACAAGACTTTAAGGATAGATTTTTAAGTTTATAAAAAAAATTATTTACTTCTTTAACAGAGTGCATGTAGAAGTACACACCAAAATAGACATAGCTAGATGGTTAGGAGGTGTTAGCACAAATAATACTGAATACATCTATCAAGGGGCAAAATATGAAAAAAAAAAAACCAAAAATTTAAAAATTTTAAAATAATAATAATAATAATAGAAATAAAAAAAATTAAAGGGATAGAAAATAAAAAATAATAATAAATTATAGAAGTAAATAAATAAATAAATAAATAAATAAATAAATAAATAAATAAATAAATAAATAAATAAATAAATAAATAAATAAATGAGATTTGAAATGTCGAGCACAAGAGGGTTGCTTGTTTAGTACTACTGGTAACTGGTATGTGTTTTATTATGATATTTATTTAAGTAAACCAAACGGGACGAGTGCCAGGGACGTCTAACTACGATGTACTACATAGAAAGCTAACTAGAATAAAGATTTCAGAATACACTGGTTGTAAATAGCGCTTAAGAATCCTTCTCTTATATCCGTCAGTTCTTGGATTGTTTTAAAAAAACAAACCCAGAGTGCCTGAAAAAAAAACCTTCAACAGGCGTACTGATACAAATTATCTTGTGGTTTTCGAACCTAAGCAGTCAGAGGCGTGAGGGCGCACTTTAGACCTCTTGACCGCCGATGTCCCGCGTATAAGAATGAGGGTTCCAGATATTTTTTTCAGACACATATTTTAAAAACAAAAATTGGACAATTTGGCAGGGCGTAAACGCCAACAAAAAGGTAGTATAACTGCTATAGAGTCCATATCTATATAAAGCCCACCTGTGTATTATGTCCACTTTAACTCAGTCCATTTGGTGGTCTTTATACACAAGTTATACTGTATGTTTAAAACTACAAGATTCATAATGCATATAGTAATTGTTATCCAGCACTATTATATAAATAACTCCCCCGACACATTAGGATTAAATTAAAATTGACATAAGTTTATCTATTTGTACAAATAGTATCAAAGACAGGAAAGTTTTCAAACCTATGAATTATAAATATGTTAATTAAATTATAAACAACGGTTTAAGTTTATAATCTGAATTAATCCACGTAAAGAGATAACATTATCTATGTTCACAGTCTGATTTTTATCTTTATTTTAATCGTTAATATTTAAATCTGGTAACCCTGTTATTTCACCGACTTATGTATGATATTTCGTAAACAAGCGACATATTTTAACTTTTATCCAATCATTTATCATAAACTTCTTAATATATTACGTACTTTAGCTTAGAATGTATAAGTTGAAAATTTTAAAATCTATATTCTTTAAACAAAGCACTTGAAAGTGTTTAATACAGAAAAAAAGCGCTATTGTTCACGAAGTAATTTCTTGAATGTATCGTGACAGTCTGGGACATATAATACTCCGATAAATGTAAAAGTTGTTGAATATAAGTCTTTTGTATCTTAAGAAAAATAAAGTTGCTAGTATATTGTCATTTTGTAAAAGTTTTATTGCATAATTTGTTTAATAGCCTGTTTGCAATTCAATAGTCACTTTAATCCCTTGTATACACCTTTGTAAATTTTAATTTAAAAAAGGTGAAAGAATCCAAATCCAAAACACAGAATTCTATTCTTGCATTATACCATATGTCATATTCTCAATGCATTGAATGGTACATTTTTTAATGGTACTAACACATAAATATCTTATTTTGCTTTACAGTGACAAAATATTTTTCCTCGGTCAATTTGCCTAGTTGATAACTTGGTTATCAAGACAATTAAGATGCAGTTCTATCAGAAATACGAATACCGTAGCCTTATAATCTGCATTAGCACACCTAGATAACAGAACAATTGTACAATACTTAAACCATAAAATGTTTAACTCTCTCGCAAAACATAGAATGTGTATCAATTGACATTTGAGTCATGCCAAAAAGGGGGATTTGCTTTATCTCGGAGGACATAATTGACATAACTTGACAGAGTTGTTGAAAATCAAAATTATTTTTATGTGCAAAAATAACACAGTAGTTATTATTATTATTATCATTTATTTATTTTTAAAAAATTAAAATGCGTTATCAGGCGTGATTTTTGTAGAGACCGTTTGAGAATCTTTAAACATGATGGAAATAAAAATTGTTTTCTTTTAATCATCACATTTTGGTTCTTGGTCGTCCTCTTTTTTATAACCGGATACAACAGCCGCATATAAACCGGATCACACGCTTCAGTGAAGCCGACGAGGCCGGAGGTTATCAAACCGGTGCAGGTAAAATTCACGAGGCTATAGATGGATTTTTAATTTTTTTTTTTTTGGCGAATATTTTGTAATGGTTTCACGTTTCTGTCTTTGTGTACTTTCAACCTGGCATTTGTTGGGTAGGAGAATAACGTGATAGAATTGAAATGTAGATCACGAATAAGTTCAGTCTTTTAGATGGGCGTGGTCGATGTTGTAATCAAAGGGACTATACTCGTTTATAATTGTTATAGTCGCTTATTATCGCCGTGTGGTGTAAAAACAGTGACACAGAAATTTGAATGTCATAAAGTTTATGCAATCTTTTAAGGATTCAGACACAACTGGCGATTGATGGTTTGGTTATCTGGTTATGAGAGAGAGAGAGAGAGAGAGAGAGAGAGAGAGAGAGAGAGAGAGAGAGATGGTCCAAGTTTGTTGAGTACACCCGTTTAACCAGTCAGTTTGTTGCATCACAGTAAAAAAAAGAGTATACCTGTATCAACAATATTTTACACATCACTTGTACATATTGATTTAGTCATATAAGATAAAAGTAACATTATACGTATAAAAACTGGATTGGAATAATGGTGTTTAACGCCTCAGTCAAGATTCCTTTCACTTATAGCGAGATGGTCAGTTCCAGAATGGCGGATATATCAAAAGATCAATATACTGAGTATTTCTGGACTTTGGTATATATGCAGCGTAGAATTTTAATGGTGATAATTATAATAAACACACACACACACACACACACACACACACACACATATAAATTCGCTGCGATGAACCTTAATATTAAATAAAACGCAACCAAATTTAACGAAAAGAAGAATGTCTAAACACATGTAACTGATCTGTACCAAGCTAGACTCGGTTGGTTGGTTGCCAATGAACGCAATAAGTACAACGTCCCGCTAATATTAGAAAGGTCTAGTGTTGGAATCACGGGTTTTCATCCCTGTCCGCTGGCTGCATTTTTTCTGTTTCCTGTTAAACATAATTAAATAATTCTATATTTCAGAATGAAGACTTTTCTCTTTATTGTCAGCATTTTAACAATACAGGTAGATGTATGATACATATTTAATGTTATCTAAACACCACTAAAAGGCAAAAGGCAGGAATGGTCTTTGGTCTCGCAGATGTCACCGGGAAAGGGTTTACTAAATGCATTATGGGTAACTGTTTAGTGTTAAAATTGGTTCAACGAACAAACAGCATCAAATTCATCGTTAACAGTTAAAAATTAATGCCATGTTTTTTTTTAAATTAATTTTAATTTATTATTAAAAGTTTTATGAATAAATACATTTTCTACATAATCACATACATTAATCTTCAATTTTTTATCAGCTTCTTGCATTATTTCATGGAAATGTATAAACATAACTTTGCAATTTCCTTTTTAATAGAGGCTTCGGTGGCCTAATGGTTTAAAGTCTTAGGTTCGAATGCAACTTCCTGGCAGATTCTAATGTAAAACGTTTTGTCAGCTCAATTACAAAAGGCTGGTGGTCTTCGCCAGTTTCCAACTTGACATCTTAAGATAATTGGGGAAGTTAGTTTCTGCTTGTCTTAAAATCCTTCCACAACCCGTATTGTTTAATTAAGTGAAGGAACTATACACATGCAATATACTTTGTAAAACACTGCCATTAAAACAAATAATAACCATATAATGATTAATTGATGTACTGGGGTTTTACGTCTCAGTCAAGGCGATTTAATTTATATCAAGACGTCACCAGCTTTAAGTGAAGTGGCAGAAATTTTGACCTTTGCAGTGGGCTAAGGGCAATATGCATGGATGGTTTTTTTTAACCCGCCACGCCTACCATGACGCGGCCATCAGTTTTAAGGTCTCCTTCGAAGGACCCCGTGACTTTCATTTCTAAATGCCGAGTGCTTGGCGAAAGAACAATCACTGCCAGCTGGTCAGTCTTGGTCAGAACAGGCCGGGAATAATGAGAGAAGTGCAGTACATGTTATAGTGTTTTATATCCCATTCAAGATTCTTTCGCATACAAAGGCAGACAGTTCAGGAATGGTGTTGGGAACAAGAGTGCCTGGAGAAAATTTACTTATCGCCAAGCAAACTGACAAACATTCGCGCGCTAGGATTCGTCCGAAGTGGGAATCGAACCAGAGAAAAAGGTTTAAGATAAAACAATTTAAAATACTAGAAAGCCATGCCTGAAAAGCCAATTAAATGGTGTTTTAGTCCAAGGTCATCTGTACCCCAATTTTTAAACATTTTCATTGCAAGTACCATCTGCATGTCAAACTTTATTTCACTATCGACAATTAATTTTGACAAAATTTGCACAATGTTTGGAACGTTATTTTCAGTAAAGAAAACATTAATATATAAAAGGGAAGTGGATATTTAAAATATCTATAATTCTTTATTTAAGCACCCCCACCCAAAATCGTTTCATTATATTTATTTAAATACTAGTGGCTTCAAACATCAAAGGTCAAAGGTTTAATGTGTTTTTACATATATTGTTTTGTTTCTATTACAGGTTCAAAAATGCTTATCACTTCATTCTCAGACAATGGAACCAGGAACAAGTAAGTATTTATATTATTTATATTTCACATAAAATATGTGGGGCGTCATCATGGTTATGTCAATATACCCAGGTAATGTACTTTGATGCAGACCAAATGAATAATTGTTGTAAATGAAAACGCTGTATCCACAACTGTGTGAGGTAACGGAATTGGTTATAGAGTTCCAAATCTTTGGCAGGGTCATGGGTTTGCTGGCTAAAACATACGACTTTAAAATTTGAGTTACTGATTCCTTGCCTGGTGATCGAAATAAAGAGGACAAAACTCGACTGGTTCACACGATGCCAGGATAATGTGGCGTGGGAATGGGTATGCTTGTCTGAGACAAACTGGCTTAGAGAGCTAGCACCTTAAAAAGTCGTCCCGAGTTCACGCTAGTGTCATGTGCAGAATTTTGAATTTTTATAAAATTGTTAACATGATACCAGTACAAAACAAGCCATAAAACACAATTGCATATCACACACACACATGGATTAGTTCTTAGATCAATTCTAAGAAATTAATAAACTTGCTGTCGTAGCTGAATAGCTGTAAAATTGGTGATGTGACGTTAAACAAAATTATAGCCAGTAAGCTAGTCATTTTGAACCAGGGTAGCCAAGATGTATTCATTTTGCTTTGCTTGTTACCCTGCTTTAAGCATCAATGCCTAAATAAGAAAATAAAAGATTAACTTCGATGTAACTAAAACAGCTTTTTATAATAATTTCATTACAATCCCAGGTTAGAAATGTATTGCCCATTTCTCTCTTTTTTTCCTTTTTAGCGGTTTTGAAGTTATTGGCAGAGTATATCGGATGTTACTCATTTATTTTCTTTTTCATTTTGCAGTGACAGTTGACTGTGGCCACAGTGCCACAGAGGCTAAGATTTCCTATATTGGAGAGCCTTATGCAGTTGTTGCCTATGATGATCAGGGTGAAGCACATTTCTTTAACGAAGATATCTCCACTGCCACGTATACAAAAATAATACCCTTTCAGAAAAATGAAACAACTAATTTAGCTTTTGTGGTATTTATTTATTTATTTGAAACTGTCATTTAAAATTTTTTGTAATATAATATATTAAAAATATGCACATGACACAACTTGAAGATTACATTGAAATCTGTCGCCGACGACAAGGAATGCCATCTTAGACAAATTACAAACAATTTAGAATTAAAGAGGGTGGGTATGTATTTGTAGTGTAGTGTAATACGTATCCTCGCTTGTATTTACTAATTGTTACTAAATGTTCTTCAGAATTAAACAAAAATATAAGGGCAAAACAAAGTGTGGTGGACCGATCTTAATAGGTTGCCAAGTAGCTCAGTCGGTAGAAAGCCCTGCTAGTATTAAGAAGGTCCCGGTTTAGACTCCCGGTTTGGTTGCTGTTAGGTGGACCGTTCTTAATAGGTGGCCAAGTAGATACAGTAAGTCGGTAGAATGCCCTGCTAGCATTAGGAAGGTCCCGGGTTCGACTTCCGGTTTGGTTGCTGCATTTTTTTTGCTGCTGCTTTCCCGCTACATTTGGGTGATTTGGGTGCTGGTACAAGCCTGGTAAGCGGTCGACCAGCAGGTTAGACCCAGGGTAGAACCTAGTGGTTCAAGACAGTTGAATCGACAAAGGAAAGGGTGAATGTTGCTAACCAGACTTGATAGGTGGCAGGGTGGATCAGTCATTAAATTGTTCTGCTAGTATTTTGAAGGTACCGGTGTAACGAAGAATAATGACCCGAGTTGAAAATTGACCCGGGGGTTCATTTTTCAACGTTGAATAATGAGACCGAAGATGTTGAATTTAGACCCTAGTCCGTTGAAAATTGAACCGCGTCATTGAATTTTGATCGGAAAACCGGTTCAAAATTCAACAACATAAAAGTAAATATCAATGAACTTAGATCATAAACCATGATTTTTTCACTAAAAAAAATTCAGTCAGTTCCTCTATTTTCCTTTATAATCCTAAAATTCAATGATTTAATATTGAGCAAATGTTAGATGCGATTGATATATATTGATATTGATTGATATATAAGTCATGTTTTATTAAAGGGTGTGGGGGTGGTGTTGGTTCGTTTAATGTGCTTTGTTTTGGTCATTTTGTTCTGTTGGGTGGGGCATTTTTGTGATTTTGTTTGTTTGGAGGTTTTGTTGGTTATTCTTTTTTTTTTCTTTTTTTTGGGGGGGGGGGGGGAAAGAAAAAAAAATCTAACACAAACAGATAACCCTGCTTATTATATTGCTTTGTGGCAAGAAGTCCATTTAACTTTTTTAAGTCGAATGAATTGAATGTCATGATGTCGTCTAGTCGGATAATTATGACCCCTGTCAATAATGCTGTCAGATATATATTTTCGAGAATGTCTGCTATTTTACCAGTTAAAATACATGTATGTTGGACTCGTATATCGACTTGTTATTTATACTGACAAGTTGATTTTAATTAGGGGACAATCATTTGACTCAGAGGAAGGGAGGGGTATTCGAACTGGCTTTCTGCTTATATAAAAGAAAAAAAAAATCAGTTACAAAGAGCCATGAATTCATTCGATGAGCAAAAATTACGCTGCAAATCCTAATAGACGTGCCATGTGCGGGTCCAAAAATCCCATAAATTTTATTTTATTTGATAAAAATCATTATTAAAACGCAAAAATCAAAACCAATAAATCACAGGCACTTGTTTCGTATTTACCAGTGGTAAATATAGGAAGGGGGGACCCCGTATACAAGTGCCTGTGCAATAAATGCCGTAAAATTAAAAACACTGTCGTTGTTATTGACATCATGTGGCCTCAAACATGAAAATAAGTTAACCGTGTATTGCTGGACATTGGGTGATCTCAGACGAAATTTTACTTATTATTCTGGGAAAATTAACTTTTAAATTTAATATTTGATAAGTAGTGTCGTAACATTTTATTTGTTTTTACAAACATCCAGTAAATTCAAAATTTGCAACATGACAGTAGATATAGATCAGTCTCATAGAGCAAATTTCAATGAAAAAGATATAAACAAAAATAATTTGTATTTTGGGTCAATTTTCAACAGGGTCAATTTTCCACGTGTTGAGGTCTTCAGCAGTTAAAAAATATATATCTAACCGTTGAAAAATGACCCCGAGTATACATTTCACGACTTTTGGTCTCAGTTTTCAAAGTTGAAAAAGCAGCCGCGGTTCCATGTTCAACGTTGAAAAATGAACCCCGGGTCAATTTTCAACCCGGGTCAATATTCTTCGTTACACCGGGTTTGAGTCCCGGTTTGGTCGCTGCATATTTTTCTCTTCCTGTTACAAAAATTTAAAAATCAGACGTATTATGGACAATGTTGTCCATCTGTGTCTAGGGACGGTTTTATTACAGACACTACAGACTGTTCTATCTTTAATATCCTAAATATAACCCAATGAGCAAAATATCTGCCAAGAATATGTAAAATATCTGGCACAGTATGTAAAATATCTGGTGCAGTATGTAAAATATCAATATATTCCTGAACCTGACTTTAAAATAGAAGTCAAGGTCTAAGGTCTTATCAACTTTGCGTTCGGTATTGCAAGGGAAATAACTCGTATTATACAGTTAAGACTATATTCCTAAGCATACTGATAAACATACAAGATATTCTCTATACCGAATTGAAATTGAATTAAATTAATAAATTAAATTATTTTAACTGTCCAACACAGAATAAGTCTATTTTTCATATTTGAAATTATTAAGTTATTTTAAAATGGCCCATAAAATCAACACTACATAAAAATGGGTGGGGGGGGGGGAGGGGGGGGGGGACGGAAAAATCTATTTATTTTGCATGACAGTTATCATTATTGTAAAATTCATTATATGAACAACATGTTATATTAATGTAGGTAAAAAGAAGTACTCTTCACTTATTGCAGTTCTATGTATCACAAAGTTTATTCACATTAAAACTCAGATTTAAATCTGAGTAAATTTGATTTTAATTTCAGACTTAAAACGGGGAAAAATCAACCGTTGCTTTTTGTATCCAGTAAATTCAAAATTTGCAACATGACAGTAGATATAGATCAGTCTCATAGAGCATTTTCAAGTATTATTTCATTCATTTTTAGAAAAATAAAATAATGTAGGTGTCTTTATCACTTCTGATCCTATTCTTTTTTCAAAATTTAGAATATTAATCATTTCTGTTGATCTTATAATGATACCATCGTTTGATTTTTCTACTGTTTGACCATTATACGTTTCTAAAGATCCATATTTTGTTACAAAAAAAAAAAAAAAAAAAAAAAAAAAAAAAAAAAAAAAAAAAAAAAGAGTATATCCTAGGCTAAACTATGGCATATATGGAGTAAATTTCTCTTTTCTCTCAAACTTAAAAACGAATCTATACAACTCTTGCATTTATGAAATGTGTATTCGATTGACTTGGCTTCGCATTCATTGGAGGATATACCAATATATCTATACGGTTCGCCAAACTCACGCCAGATTGGATTGTCTCGTCTAAAGTTTCATTATGCACCACAAAAAATATATACGTGTATATATATAATTTGATAGATAGATAGATAGATAGATAGATAGATAGATAGATAGATATAAACATCTTTGTTAATAGTCAAAATATTTATGCTACATTTTTGTAAGAGTTATACCCCTTAGACCGTAAAATCTTATCTGAAATTGAATGGCGGCATTTTTGGAATTTAATTAGGTCTGTAGCATTTAATTAGTAATTTCGTGAAATTTTCGGGAAATAGTTTATGCATTAAATTTCACAATGCTTCAGTGTAATGAAAGTAATTGTTTTTTTTTTTTAACCGATGGTGGCACTCTTGTTGGAGCTTGGTCCGGAGTTTGAATCTGGGTTCAGTTGATGTATTTTCAGATTTCACATATCTTTTTTAAAATTTCAGAAATCATCTGATATAATTGAAGAATACACAGTACGTGCTTTGGCCAGAAATACATTTAAAGACTTTGAAACGGCGGGTGACGTGGACTATATCGTGGAATGCATTTTTTCGCCAGTGATTCAAAATATAACAACATTTGTTGAAGTCGAAGAATTAGTGTAATTATTTTGTTTCTTACTTCCTTCAAAAGTAAAGAGCCTCATTGGTCAGATGAAATATTCAAAACGTGGACTAATAGTTCACAGTGCCTAACTCTGTTTATGTCTTTATTCACAATTAGGGGACTCATTGGTCAAGTGGTCTGTTTAAAACGCCGGCTTATAGTTCACAGTGACTATCTCTGTTTTTGTCTCGATTCAGAAGTAGTGGGCTCATTGGTCAAATGGTCTGTTTAAAACGCCGACTCATAGATCACGATACCTATCTCTGTTCATGTCTTTCCTCAGAAAAATTGGGCCCCATTGGTCAAGTGGTCTGTTTAAAACGCCGACTCATAGATCACGGTGCCTATCTCTGTTCATGTCTTTCTTCAAATAAATTGGGCCCCATTGGTCAAGTGGTCTGTTTAAAACGCCGACTCATAGATCACGGTGCCTATCTCTGTTCATGTCTCTTTTCATGTCTTTCTTAAGATAAATTGGGCCCCATTGGTCAAGTGTTCTGTTAAAAACGCCGACTCTTAGATCACGAAGCCTATCTCAGTTCATGTCTTTCTTCAAATAAATTGGGCCCCATTGGTCAAGTGGTCTGTTTAAAACGCCGACTTATAGATCACAGTGCGTGTCTCTGTTGATGTCTTTCTTCAGAAAAATTGGGCCCAATTGGTCAAGTGGTCTGTTTAAACCGCCGACTTATAGATCACAGTGCCTATCTCTGTTCATGTCTTTCTTAAGATAAATTGGGCCCCATTGGTCAAGTGTTCTGTTTAAAACACTGACTCATAGATCACGGTGCCTATCTCAGTTCATGTCTTTCTTCAAATAAATTGGGCCCCATTGGTCAAGTGGTCTGTTTAAAACGTCGACTTATAGATCACAGTTCCTATATCTTTTCATGTCTTTCTTCAGAATAATTGGGCCCCATTGGTCAAGTGGTCTGTTTAAAACGCCGACTTATAGATCACAGTGCGTGTCTCTGTTGATGTCTTTCTTCAGAAAAATTGGGCCCAATTGGTCAAGTGGTCTGTTTAAACCGCCGACTTATAGATCACAGTGCCTATCTCTGTTCATGTCTTTCTTAAGATAAATTGGGCCCCATTGGTCAAGTGTTCTGTTTAAAACACTGACTCATAGATCACGGTGCCTATCTCTGTTCATGTCTTTCTTCAGAAAAATTGGGCCCCATTGGTCAAGTGGTCTGTTTAAAACGTCGACTCATAGATCACAGAGCCTATCTCTTTTCATGTCTTTCCTCAGATAAATTGGGCCCCATTGGTCAAGTGGTCTGTTTAAAACGGCCACTAATAGATCACGGTGCCTATCTCTTTTCATGTCTTTCTTCAGATAAATTGGGCCCCATTGGTCAAGTGAACTGTTTAAAACGCCGACTCATAGATCACAGAGCCTATCTCTTTTCATGTCTTTCCTCAGATAAATTGGGCCCCATTGGTCAAGTGGTCTGTTTAAAACGGCCACTAATAGATCACGGTGCCTATCTCTTTTCATGTCTTTCTTCAGATAAATTGGGCCCCATTGGTCAAGTGGTACTGTTTAAAACGCCGACTCATAGATCACAGTGCCCGTTTATGTCTTTATTCAGAAGGGGCCTCGGTGGCCGAGTGGTCTAAACTCCGCCTGGAGTCGAATCCCACACGGGACAGATCCTAGTGTGAGAAAGTTGTCAGTTCGCTTGCCGAAGGTCGGTGGTTTTCTCTGGGCACTCCGGTTTCCTCCACCATCCCAGAACTGACCGCCTCGAAATATGTGATTGACTGGGGCGTAAAACACTATTACTCGACTTCACTCCTCTCTTTATTCAGAAGTAAGGGGTTCAATGGTCAAGTTGTCTGTTTAAAACGTTGCCTTATAGATCACGGTGCCTATCTCAAGTTCTAGCAAGACTCCGGAGCTGAAATGGATTACTTTAAGCTTTGTTTTGGTTTGACAAAAATTATTCAATATAATCGTGCTGTTTGTTGTATCAAGTGCAGCTTTTGAATTCATAAAATAATACATTCAAAAGTCCCTTGCGTTGGTATAAATACTGCAATTTCTCCTAAAGTTAACGATACTCTGAGAAAAAATGAAATAATCTTGAATGAACATAAAATCAAATAATCAAATCCATTTATTCAACCAATCAATCAATCAATCAACCAACCAACCAACCAACCAACAAACCAATCAATTAACAGTCAATTACTAAATGAATGAACGAACAAATGAATGAATAAATGAATGAATGAACTATTCGAGTACTATTCGATAATAATAATGAATACGTTAACTATTATAATTCTGTTTTATTTTCTCGTAACAGTTCTAACCCAGTAGTAAATGAACCACAAGTAGGACCAGAACATGAATCTGTTATAGATTTAAAGATCACCAATATTAATGGAGAAGAAATAACAGGTCCTGTTGAAAGAGGAAAGATGGTAAAACTAAAGGCAGTTATGACCCGTGAGTAAACGATTGTGATTTAACTTTTTTTGCATTGGGGAAGGGAAAAGGGGGGTTTGTTATCCAAGTTGTCGAAAGCACAATTTGTTAATGAACGGTTGTACATTGGGGAGGGAAGGGGGGGGGGGTTGTTATCCAAGTTGTCGAAAGCACAATTCGTAAATGAACGTTTTACATTGGGGAGGGAAGGGGGGTTGTTATCCAAGTTGTCGAAAACACAATTCGTTAAAGAACATTTATACATTGGGGAGGGAAGGGGGAGGCTTGTTATCCAAGTTGTCGATGGGGAGGGAAGGGGGAGGCTTGTTATCCAAGTTGTCGAAAGCACAATTCGTAAATGAACGTTTTTACATCGGGGAAGGGAAAAGGGAGGTTTGTTATCCAAGTTATCGAAAATGAACGGTTGTACGTTGGGGAGAGAAGGGTGAGGTTGTTATCCAAGTTGTCGAAAACACAGTTCGTTAAAGAACATTTATACATTGGGGAGGGAAGGGGGAGGTTTGTTATCCAAGTTGTCGAAAGCACAATTCGTAAATGAATGTTTGTACATTGGGGAGGGAAGGGGGAGGCTTGTTATCCAAGTTGTTGAAAGCACAATTCGTGAATGAACGTTTGTACATTGGGGAGGGAAGGGGAAGGAGGGGGGGGGGCTTGTTATCCAAGTTGTCGAAAGCACTATTCGTAAATGAATGTTTGATACATTGGCTTCTTGTTTTCTTATGACTAGTTGAGAAGTTGAGAAACTTAAGAATGATATTGATATTATGGTTTTGCTTGGTTTTACAGCTGCAGGAGATGATGTTGGATTCCGAGTATCATCCTGCCATGCATCTTCTGAAGACGCCACAGTACTGTGTCTATCATCATTTTAGGGTGAGAGAGAGAGAGAGAGAGAGGTCACAATTGGCGATTTATTGTTATGTCATATGGTTGCCAGAGAGAGAGAGAGAGAGAGAGAGAGAGAGAGAGAGAGAGAGAGAGAGAGAGAGAGTCTGACAATTCAGAGTGGCCACAGGCGCTTGGGGTCGTGTCTTTTTATGTTATTATTCTATATAGAAAAAAATAAGAAAATTTTATAATTATATTTGATCGATTTATTTCTTACGAATTCAATTAACTTGATACGATACCAGTTATACCAAATTATAAAATAATAAATACTTGTCTAAAAACAAAATAATAACATAAATATATAAACCGGACCCCAGGCGCCTGTGCTTGATTTTCAAAAATTGGACACAAAATACCCATTTTCTTGTCTCAACATTTAATTAGGAGCTGGTCTATTGTACAATGTTAGTTGTTGCTTAAAAATTTATATCAAAAAGTTTTGTACATTCTTTAAGATTTTCAATTTCATTTAAAACTGAAAAAATTCCATTTCCAACAAATCCACCTTTCTATCTTTTATAAGACAAGACCTTTTCAATTTTAACTGATGTAAAATCAAGCTGCAATATTTTAATAAAACTGGGTTTAAGTAAATAAATAAAACAATTAAAAAAACTTAAATATAAAAATTAAAAAAAAAAAACTTTTTTTACATCTTTAGTTGTGGAACTGGCAGTCTTTTTCAAACTAATGATGGATTTATGATAACTGGCTTGGAAGGATTCAGCCCAGTTTTCCGAATGTTCGAATTGAAAAGAAGACAATCGGTTGTTTTTCATTGTACTTATACAATTTGCTTGGAAAATTGTGATGGGGTAAGTCAGAATTTTTCATTTTTATACCTTGTCACATTTAGGATTGTCTTATTAAATAATGGATTTTACGTCTCAGTCAAGAATATTTGGCTTTATATCGCGACGTCACCAGCTATATGTGAAGTGGCAGAAATTTTGACATTTGCATTGCGCTTACAACAATGTGTAAAGAGGGATTCTTTAGCGTACTACGCCTGTCATGACACGGGTATCTGTTTTTAAGGTCTCCTCTGAAGGACGCCGTGACTTGCATTTGTAAATACCGTGTGCTTAGCGAAAGAACAGTCACTACCAGGTTTTTTAAAGTCTTGGTCACATCCGGCCAGGGTTCACACTGTCACGTTTAAGAAGCGTTTCCTTCAATGCCAGGTTGGTTTTTTAATAGCAGTAATTTTAAAACCTTTGGAGTATTGTGTTTAAGACAGCAACTACATGTATTCATAACCACTAGAAATCTCGAATGCTTTTTTACAGTGTATTTATATGACAAAAGTTAAGACAAAACTTTCGTTGTAGAGTAGGTCGTTAAGTTTTCGGGGCCAAAAATGTTAAGTAAAAACTCAACCTGTAGGAACCAAAAAAGTACGAAAAAACCCCCAAAAATTTTCAGGAACAAAAATTGAAATCAGGACAAATACTAAGACAAAACTAAATTAGTCGCGACCAAAAATGTTTAGACAAAACTTATGGTATACGTAACAAAAAGTTGTCAAAGTTAACAGAACGTTTAAGTTGTCGGGAACAAAATGTTCAGACAAAGCTTAAGATGTAGGGACCACAAAGTTAACAGAACGTTTAAGTTGTCGGGAACAAAATGTTCAGACAAAACTAGATGTAGAGACCACAAAGTTAAAAGAACGTTTCAGTTTTCGGGAAAAAATGTTCAGACAAAACTAGATGTAGAGACCACAAAGTTAACAGAACGTTTCAGTTGTCGGGAAAAAATGTTCAGACAAAACTTAAGATGTAGGGACAACAAAGTTAATAGAACGTTTAAGTTGTCGGGAACAATATGTTCAGACAAAACTTAAGATGTAGAGACCACAAAGTTAACAGAACGTTTAAGTTGTCGGAAAAAATGTTCAGGCAAAACTTAAGATGTAGAGACCACAAAGTTAACAGAACGTTTAAGTTGTCGGAAAAAATGTTCAGGCAAAACTTAAGATGTAGGTACCACAAAGTTATTAGAACGTTTAAGTTGTCGGGAACAAAATGTTCAAACAAAACTAGATGTAGAGACCACAAAATTAACAGAACGTTTAAGTTGTCGGGAACAAAATTTTCAGACAAAACTTAAGATGTAGGTATCACAAAGTTAACAGAACGTTTAAGTTGTCAGGAACAAAATGTTCAGACGAGGCTTAAGATGTAGAGACCACAAAGTTAACATAACGTTTAAGTTGTCGGGAACAAAATTTTCAGACAAAACTTAAGATGTAGGTATCACAAAGTTAACAGAACATTTAAGTTGTCGGGAACAAAATGTTCAGACAAAACTTAAGATGTAGGTATCACAAAGTAAACGGAACGTTTAAGTTGTCGGGAACAAAATGTTCAGACAAAACTTAAGATGTAGAGACCACAAAGTTAACAGAACGTTTAAGTTGTCGGAAAAAATGTTCAGACAAAACTTAAGATGTAGAGACCACAAAGTTAACAGAACGTTTCAGTTGTCGGGAAAAAATGTTCAGACAAAACTAGATGTAGAGACCACAAAGTTAATAGAACGTTTCAGTTGTCGGGAAAAAATGTTCAGACAAAACTAAATGTAGAGACCACAAAGTTAACAGAACGTTTCAGTTGTCGGGAAAAAATGTTCAGACAAAACTAGATGTAGAGACCACAAAGTTAACAGAACGTTTCAGCTGTCGGGAAAAAATGTTCAGACAAAACTAGATGTAGAGACCACAAAGTTAACAGAACGTTTAAGTTGTCGGAAAAAAAGTTCAGACAAAACTTAAGATGTAGAGACCACAAAGTTAACAGAACGTTTAAGTTGTCGGGAAAAAATGTTCAGACAAAACTTAAGATGTAGGGACCACAAAGTTATCAGAACGTTTAAGTTGTCGGAAAAAATGTTCAGACAAAACTTAAGATGTAGAGACCACAAAGTTAACAGAACGTTTCAGTTGTCGGAAAAAATGTTCAGACAAAACTTAAGATGTAGAGACCACAAAGTTGACAGACATTTAAGTTGTCGGGAAAAATGTTCAGACAAAACTTAAGATGAATGTATCACAAAGTTAACAGAACGTTTAAGTTGTCGGAAAAAATGTTCAGACAAAACTTAAGATGTAGAGACCACAAAGTTAACAGACATTTAAGTTGTCAGGAAAAATGTTCAGACAAAACTTAAGATGAAGGTATCACAAAGTTATCAGAACGTTTAAGTTGTCGGAAAAAATGTTCAGACAAAACTTAAGATGAAGGTATCACAAAGTTAACAGAACGTTTAAGTTGTCGTAAAAAAAGTTCAGACAAAACTTAAGATGTAGAGACCACAAAGTTAACAGAACGTTTAAGTTGTCGGGAAAAATGTTCAGACAAAACTTAAGATGAAGGTATCACAAAGTTAACAGAACGTTTAAGTTGTCGGAAAAAATGTTCAGACAAAACTTAAGATGTAGAGACCACAAAGTTAACAGACATTTAAGTTGTCGGGAAAAATGTTCAGACAAAACTTAAGATGAAGGTATCACAAAGTTATCAGAACGTTTAAGTTGTCGGAAAAAAATGTTCAGACAAAACTTAAGATGTAGAGACCACAAAGTTAACAGAACGTTTAAGTTGTCGTAAAAAAAAGTTCAGACAAAACTTAAGATGTAGAGACCACAAAGTTAACAGAACGTTTAAGTTGTCGGAAAAAATGTTCAGACAAAACTTAAGATGTAGAGACCACAAAGTTAACAGAACGTTTAAGTTGTCGTAAAAAAAGTTCAGACAAAACTTAAGATGTAGAGACCACAAAGTTAACAGAACGTTTAAGTTGTCGGAAAAAATGTTCAGACAAAACTTAAGATGTAGAGACCACAAAGTTAACAGACATTTAAGTTGTCGGGAAAAATGTTCAGACAAAACTTAAGATGAAGGTATCACAAAGTTATCAGAACGTTTAAGTTGTCGGAAAAAATGTTCAGACAAAACTTAAGATGAAGGTATCACAAAGTTAACAGAACGTTTAAGTTGTCGGGAACAAAATGTTCAGACAAAACTAGATGTAGAGACCACAAAGTTAAAGGAACGTTTAAGTTGTCGGGAACAAAATGTTCAAACAAAACTAGATCTAGAGACCACAAAGTTAACAGAACGTTTCAGTTGTCGGGAACAAAATTTGCAGACAAAACTTAAGATGTAGGTATCACAAAGTTAACAGAACGTTTAAGTTGTCGGGAACAAAATGTTCAGACGAGGCTAAAGATGTAGAGACCACAAAGTTAACATAACGTTTAAGTTGTCGGGAACAAAATTTTCAGACAAAACTTAAGATGTAGAGACCACAAAGTTAACAGAACGTTTAAGTCGTCGGGAACATAATGTTGAGGCAAAACTTAAGATGTAGAGACCACAAAGTTAACAGAACGTTTAAATTGTCGGGAACAAAATGTTCAGAAAAAACTTAAGATGTAGGTATCACAAAGTTAATAGAACGTTTAAGTTGTCGGGAACAAAATTTTCAGACAAAACTTAAGATGTAGAGACCACAAAGTTAACAGAACGTTTAAGTCGTCGGGAACATAATGTTCAGGCAAAACTTAAGATGTAGAGACCACAAAGTTAACAGAACGTTTAAGTTGTCGGAAAAAATGTTCAGACAAAACTTAAGATGTAGAGACCACAAAGTTAACAGAACGTTTATTTTGTCGGTAAAAATGTTCAGACAAAACTTAAGATGAAGGTATCACAAAGTTAACAGAACGTTTAAGTTGTTGGGAACAAAATGTTCAGACAAAACTAGATGTAGAGACCACAAAGTTAACAGAACGTTTAAGTTGTCGGGAACAAAATGTTCAGACAAAACTTAAGATGTAGATACCACAAAGTTATCAGAACGTTTAAGTTGTCGGGAACAAAATGTTCAAACAAAACTTAAGATGTAGGTATAACAAAGTTAACAGAACGTTTAAGTTGTCGGGAACAAAATGTTCAGACGAGGCTTAAGATGTAGAGACCACAAAGTTAACAGAACGTTTCAGTTGTCGGGAACAAAATTTTCAGACAAAACTTAAGATGTAGGTATCACAAAGTTAACAGAACGTTTAAGTTGTCGGGAACAAAATGTTCAGACGAGGCTTAAGATGTAGAGACCACAAAGTTAACATAACGTTTAAGTTGTCGGGAACAAAATTTTCAGACAAAACTTAAGATGTAGAGACCACAAAGTTAACAGAACGTTTAAGTCGTCGGGAACATAATGTTCAGGCAAAACTTAAGATGTAGAGACCACAAAGTTAACAGAACGTTTAAATTGTCGGGAACAAAATGTTCAGAAAAAACTTAAGATGTAGGTATCACAAAGTTAACAGAACGTTTAAGTTGTCGGGAACAAAATGTTCAGACAAAACTTAAGATGTAGGTATCACAAAGTTAACAGAACGTTTAAGTTGTCAGGAACAAAATGTTCAGACAAAACTAGATGTTGGGACAACAAAGTTAACAGAACGTTTAAGTTGCCGAAAAAATGTTCAGACAAAACTAAAGATGTGGAGACCACAAAGTTAACAGAACGTTTAAGTTGTCGGAAAAAATGTTCAGACAAAACTTAAGATGTAGAGACCCCAAAGTTAACAGAACGTTTAAGTTGTCGGAAAAAATGTTCAGACAAAACTTAAGATGTAGAGACCACAAAGTTAACAGAACGTTTAAGTTGTCGGAAAAAATGTTCAGACAAAACTTAAGATGTAGAGACCACAAAGTTAACAGAACGTTTAAGTTGTCGGAAAAAATGTTCAGACAAAACTTAAGATGTAGAGACCACAAAGTTAACAGAACGTTTAAGTTGTCGGGAAAAATGTTCAGACAAAACTTAAGATGTAGGTATCACAAAGTTAACAGAACGTTTCAGTTGTCGGGAAAAAATGTTCAGACAAAACTTAAGATGTAGGGACCACAAAGTTTACAGAACGTTTCAGTTGTCGGGAAAAAAATGTTCAGACAAAACTAGATGTAGGGACCACAAAGTTAACAGAACGTTTCAGTTGTCGGGAAAAAATGTTCAGACAAAACTTAAGATGTAGGGACAACAAAGTTAATAGAACGTTTAAGTTGTCGGGAACAATATGTTCAGACATAACTTAAGATGTAGAGACCACAAAGTTAACAGAACGTTTAAGTTGTCGGAAAAAATGTTCAGACAAAACTTAAGATGTAGAGACCACAAAGTTAACAGAACGTTTAAGTTGTCGGAAAAAAATGTTCAGGCAAAACTTAAGATGTAGGTACCACAAAGTTATCAGAACGTTTAAGTTGTCGGGAACAAAATGTTCAAACAAAACTAGATGTAGAGACCACAAAATTAACAGAACGTTTAAGTTGTCAGGAACAAAATGTTCAGACGAGGCTTAAGATGTAGAGACCACAAAGTTAACATAACGTTTAAGTTGTCGGGAACAAAAATTTCAGACAAAACTTAAGATGTAGGTATCACAAAGTTAACAGAACATTTAAGTTGTCGGGAACAAAATTTTCAGACAAAACTTAAGATGTAGAGACCACAAAGTTAACAGAACGTTTAAGTCGTCGGGAACATAATGTTCAGGCAAAACTTAAGATGTAGAGACCACAAAGTTAACAGAACGTTTAAATTGTCGGGAACAAAATGTTCAGAAAAAACTTAAGATGTAGGTATCACAAAGTTAACAGAACGTTTAAGTTGTCGGGAACAAAATGTTCAGACAAAACTTAAGATGTAGGTATCACAAAGTTAACAGAACGTTTAAGTTGTCAGGACAAAACTAGATGTAGGGACAACAAAGTTAACAGAACGTTTAAGTTGTCGGAAAAAATTTTCAGACAAAACTTAAGATGTAGAGACCCCAAAGTAAACAGAACGTTTAAGTTGTCGGAAAAAATGTTCAGACAAAACTTAAGATGTAGAGACCACAAAGTTAACAGAACGTTTAAGTTGTCAGGAACAAAATGTTCAGACGAGGCTTAAGATGTAGAGACCACAAAGTTAACATAACGTTTAAGTTGTCGGGAACAAAATTTTCAGACAAAACTTAAGATGTAGGTATCACAAAGTTAACAGAACATTTAAGTTGTCGGAAACAAAATGTTCAGACAAAACTTAAGATGTAGGTATCACAAAGTTAACGGAACGTTTAAGTTGTCGGGAACAAAATGTTCAGACAAAACTAGATGTAGGGACAACAAAGTTAACAGAACGTTTAAGTTGTCGGGAAAAAATGTTCAGACAAAACTAAACATGTGGAGACCACAAAGTTAACATAACGTTTAAGTTGTCGGAAAAAATGTTCAGACAAAACTTAAGATGTAGGTATCACAAAGTTAACAGAACGTTTAAGTTGTCGGAAAAAATGTTCAGACAAAACTTAAGATGTAGGTATCACAAAGTTAACAGAACGTTTAAGTTGTCGGGAACAAAATGTTCAGACAAAACTTAAGATGTAGGTATCACAAAGTTAACAGAACGTTTCAGTTGTCGGGAAAAAATGTTCAGACAAAACTTAAGCTGTAGGGACCACAAAGTTAACAGAACGTTTCAGTTGTCGGGAAAAAATGTTCAGACAAAACTAAAGATGTGGAGACCACAAAGTTAACAGAACGTTTCAGTTGTCGGGAAAAAATGTTCAGACAAAACTAGATGTAGAGACCACAAAGTTAACAGAACGTTTCAGTTGTCGGGAAAAAATGTTCAGACAAAACTTAAGATGTAGAGACCACAAAGTTAACAGAACGTTTAAGTTGTCGGAAAAAATGTTTCAGACAAAACTTAAGATGTAGAGACCACAAAGTTAACAGAACGTTTAAGTTGTCGAGAAAATGTTCAGAAAAAACTTAAGATGTAGAGACCACAAAGTTAACAGAACGTTTAAGTTGTCGGGAAAAAATGTTTCAGACAAAATTTAAGATGAAGGTATCACAAAGTTAACAGAACGTTTAAGTTGTCGGGAAAAAATGTTCAGACAAAACTTAAGATGTAGAGACAACAAAGTTAATAGAACGTTTAAGTTGTCGGGAAAAAATGTTCAGACAAAACTTGAGATGTAGAGACCACAAAGTTAACAGAACGTTTAAGTTGTCAGAAAAAATGTTCAGACAAAACTTAAGATGTAGAGACTACAAAGTTAATAGAACGTTTAAGTTGTCGAGAAAAATGTTCAGACAAAACTTAAGATGTAGAGACCACAAAGTTAACAGAACGTTTAAGTTGTCGGAAAAAATGTTCAGACAAAACTTAAGATAAAGGTATCACAAAGTTAACAGAACGTTTAAGTTGTCGGGAAAAAATGTTCAGACAAAACTTAAGATGAAGGTATCACAAAGTTAACAGAACGTTTAAGTTGTCGGGAAAAAATGTTCAGACAAAACTTAAGATGTAGAGACCACAAAGTTAACAGAACGTTTAAGTTGTCGGGAAAAATGTTCAGACAAAACTTAAGATGAAGGTATCACAAAGTTAACAGAACGTTTAAGTTGTCGGGAAAAAATGTTCAGACAAAACTTAAGATGTAGAGACCACAAAGTTAACAGAACGTTTAAGTTGTCGGAAAAAATGTTCAGACAAAACTTAAGATGTAAAGACCACAAAGTTAACAGAACGTTTAAGTTGTCGGGAAAAAATGTTCAGACAAAACTAGATGTAGAGACCACAAAGTTAACAGAACGTTTCAGTTGTCGGGAAAAAATGTTCAGACAAAACTTAAGATGTAGAGACCACAAAGTTAACAGAACGTTTATTTTGTCGAGAAAAATGTTCAGACAAAACTTAAGATGTAGAGACCACAAAGTTAGCAGAACGTTTCAGTTGTCGGGAAAAAATGTTCAGACAAAACTTAAGATGTAGAGACAACAAAGTTAACAGAACGTTTAAGTTGTCGGAAAAAAATGTTCAGACAAAAATTAAGATGAAGGTATCACAAAGTTAACAGAACGTTTCAGTTGTCGGGAAAAAATGTTCAGACAAAACTTAAGATGAAGGTATCACAAAGTTAACAGAACGTTTCAGTTGTCGGGAAAAAATGTTCAGACAAAACTTAAGATGAAGGTATCACAAAGTTAACAGAACGTTTAAGTTGTCGAGAAAAATGTTCAGACAAAACTTAAGATGAAGGTATCACAAAGTTAACAGAACGTTTCAGTTGTCGGGAAAAAATGTTCAGACAAAACTTAAGATGTAGAGACCACAAAGTTAACAGAACGTTTCAGTTGTCGGGAAATAATGTTCAGACAAAACTTAAGATGTAGAGACAACAAAGTTAACAGAACGTTTAAGTTGTCGGGAAAAAATGTTCAGACAAAACTTAAGATGTAGAGACCACAAAGTTAACAGAACGTTTAAGTTGTCGGAAAAAATGTTCAGACAAAACTTAAGATGTAGGGACAACAAAGTTAACAGAACGTTTAAGTTGTCGGAAAAAATGTTCAGACAAAACTTAAGATGTAGAGATCACAAAGTTAACAGAACGTTTAAGTTGTCGGAAAAAATGTTCAGACAAAACTTAAGATGTAGGGACAACAAAGTTAACAGAACGTTTAAGTTGTCGAGAAAAATGTTCAGACAAAACTTAAGATGTAGAGACCACAAAGTTAACAGAACGTTTAAGTTGTCGGAAAAAATGTTCAGACAAAACTTAAGATGTAGGGACAACAAAGTTAACAGAACGTTTAAGTTGTCGGAAAAAATGTTCAGACAAAACTTAAGATGTAGAGACCACAAAGTTAACAGAACGTTTAAGTTGTCGGGAAAAATGTTCAGACAAAACTTAAGATGTAGAGACCACAAAGTTAACAGAACGTTTCAGTTGTCGGGAAAAAATGTTCAGACAAAACTTAAGATGTAGGGACAACAAAGTGAACAGAACGTTTAAGTTGTCGGGAACAATATGTTCAGACAAAACTTAAGATGTAGAGACCACAAAGTTAACAGAACGTTTAAGTTGTCGAGACCAAAATGTTCAGGCAAAACTTAAATTGTCGTAACCAAGTATGTTAAGACAAAGTTTAAGTTGTCAGGACCAAAAAGTTTAAGACAAAATTTATGTTTTCAGGCCCCGGTTTCACAATCATTCCTTAAAGCTGCATTAAGTTTTTCAATTTTCTGATTTTTTTTTTCTTTTTTTTTGATTTTCTAAAAATATATTTTATATAAATAGATATCTTCTAACCACGATCAGTGAGATTCATTTTCTAACTGGTTGGTCAATGTTTAACGATGATTAAATATGAGCTTGGAGCATGCGCACGGATGTACGGAAAAACCCATGAATCGAAGGTGAAACATGACAAATTGCATAAATTGCCCTTAATTAATATCCAGATGTATTTGAAATGGTGTTATGTATCCCTTACTAAGTCAAAAATGACAAATTCAACGAAGATGTGTGTTTAATTTATCGTATTTCACCGTTTTGAAAGTTGTGTTTAAATGATTCGGGTTTTGATGACGTAACCATGTTCTAATATTAGATCCCACATGCTACACCTCGCTGGGAAATTATTGTTGTTTCTGTATTTATTCGAGCTTTTATCGTTGAACCAAATGTAACATTGTTCATTAGGAACATCATTAATTAGATTAGCATCGTTTTGATTTTTTTTTTTTTTGAAAAACTTAATGCAACTTTAACTAGGATTTTCCTTAACTTAAATCTGGCGAATTTGAAAACTTAATAATTTTGTTAATTGTTGAGGTATTAAGAAATTAAATGTGCAGTTTTAAAGATCACTTCAAGCTTGTTACATCTGTATTTTGTTTTATCACAAATGTTTATATGTAACTCAGAAATAGATTGCTAAAATTTAGGTTAAGGAAAATCTTAGTTAAGAAATGATTGTGATACCGGGGCAAGGACAAAAAATGTTAAGGCACCACAAATTACGAAAAATAACTTAAGTTTCCGGGAACAAAAGTTTACGTTTTTGGGACCTTAAAGTTGAGACAAAACAAAATTTGTGGGGGTCGAAAAGTTGAGACAAAACTGAAGGTGTAGGAAACAAAAAGTTAAAAACTTAAGTTTTCGTTACCGAGGAGGTAACAAAAAACTTAAGTTAAATGTAACACAAAACTCAAGTTGTGTGCATAAAATGACATAATTGGGCTGTCGTGAATAAAAAAACTGCAAGTCGTGAAGTCGTGAAAAAAAAATAAATACCAGTAAATTTAAATCTTCAGTTTTTAAGTTCAAGATCATATATATATATATATATATATATATATATATATATATATATATATATATATATATATATATATATAGAGAGAGAGAGAGAGAGAGAGAGAGAGAGAGAGAGAGAGAGAGAGAGAGAACTTTCTGAATAAACATACCGAATTTTTATTTTAGAATACCTGTGCACAGGCTAAATAGACAATGGAAGGATTGCTTTAGAAAAATCGCTAGCTGTACACGAGAAGAAAAAACTTGGCCAAGAGCAAGCAGAATGTGATCAGCATTCGATTTTGAAATAAAATGAGACAGTTGTTATTTTATTTTTTGTCTGCTTTGTGAACACACACACACACACACACACACACACACACACACACACACACTTGCACGGCGCTTTTTAACCATTTTTAAATAAATTTGTCTTTTTGATTGCATACATTGCAAATGCAAATATAAAAGAAGTTAAAAAAAATTAGAACGTTACAATTTACATTCGACAAACCACTGCACTGGGAACTAATAATTGTTCCCGTAAGATGTCACGCTAATGGCGAGATAAAACGAGAACTGCAGCTTAATGACATGTTCTTTGCAATATTTAGAACAACAGGACAGAAAAGACAGAATTTATTATCTAAAGTTAAGGTAAGAGTAATCTAGATAATGGTGTTTATGCCCTTATTAAGATTATTTTAACTGATATTGAGGCACAGTTCTGGAACTGCTCCAGTGGTTTCAAAACCAAGGCGTTGGAAGACGCTGTAATTCGTAAGCAACCACTTTAGACCACTAAGGCATCGAGACCACAATTATAAATGAGCTCATAGGTGTCTGGGGACAGGAATCTGCATATTTCTAGATATTATTATTTTTTTCAATTAATGTGAGAACCAAGTATTAGGATTCTGCAGCTGAAAACTCTTTATTACAACCTTAGTGATAGGTGGGTTTTTTTTAAAGGTTGAAATAAAGAGTTTTCAGCTGCAGAATCCTAATACTTGGTTCTCACATTAATTGAAAAAAATAATAATATCTAGAAATATGCAGATTCCTGTCCCCAGACACCTATGAATGAGCTCGGATAATTTATGTGTTCAACAAATACTATGCAGTTTGTTATTGAGAACTTGTTCTCAGCAGTAAGCAAATGCAAACAAGAATGCGACACAATGAACAAAAAATATAATGAACACTGATAATAAAACAAGATTTTGTGCAGTTCTGCATCAAATGACAAACTGGTATACAGTGATGTCATTTGTCATTATTAAGTACATTTGAAGGGGTTTAATTGTAATCTCAGTTTGAAGATCAACTTTCAATGATTGTATACGCATGGATATACAGGAAGTAAAATATGTTGGTGGTCTAGAAGAAATCTATCAGCACGGCACATCTGTCTCGACAGAGCAGGTGATATCCGGTATCGCAAATTAAGATCACCAAAAGATACAGGTTTGTAGAAACGGCGAAATAGAACAAGATAAAGAAATATTTAAACAACAGCTTATACAAAATGATTTTTGACTTTGGGACATTTTGAATCCATGCATCTGTTTGTTCTAACAAAGACGTAATTACTCATGTGAAATTTCCAATTATGAAAGCAAAAACATTGATTTTATTTTTTTTTAAATGCATACGTGATCAATTTTTACTTAATATAGATTCATCAAATTACTGTCTTGGTTAAAACGAGCGTAAAATTCTCGATATTGGATCATATAATTACTGACATCTAATGCCATTTTAATATAGTTATAATATTTTTAGTATATTAAATTCCGTTATAAACAATAAAGTGTAAACAATAAGGAGCAGCCATTTAAGGTCAGTGAATCATGAGTTTGACAATTGGTTACAGGATATACGAGTATCACGTTTAATTTATAAACAATGATTAAACAAAACGTATCAAAATACAATGTAACACACACGCGCGCGCGCGTATTTATATCCACCATTATATTACACGAGGGGGGGGGGTAGTTCGTTCATTTTCAAGAAGCACTCTACATGCCGCTATTAGCAAATAGTATTATGTAGAAGTTTAAATATTTTACCGAGAGAAATATTCAACATTATGCATATAAAACTCGAACAAAACATATTAAAAATACTTGCACAATCTCACTCAAAATTCCCATGAACATAGGGTGCTTATTGACAGGCATTTACACACGTCTACGTCACTGTTAATGTTTCAGATGGTTCAGTGATAATAAAGGACTCTAAGCGTGTCCAGATCCACAAACGAGTATTGGAAAAACAAATTCGCGAAAGTGGCGAAATAACGTGTAATTTATGACATTATATATTTAATTATCTTGTGATATTCCGGCAACATTTACACACTTTTTTTAAAAGACATTTTTATCCTCAGAGACCTCATAGAATTTTTTTTTCCGATATGTACTCAAAATTGCATTTCCTGATTGGGATTACTAATTACGGAAGTCAAATCATTTCTACGCTCTTAGTCAACATAGAAATACTTTTTAGTGCGATGCTTAATAATTTTGCTTTCCTTTTTTTCCTCAATAAGCATGCAACGGTTGGTTGTGTACGCGCCACGTACAAAGATGTCGTTAAATTCCAGGAAGAATTCGAATGAAATTGTCATGTGCTGATTTTGAATGCATTATTTTAATAGAAATTCAAAATCAGCATATGAGAAAATTATAAAATTACTGTTTTGCATTGGTACCGAAAACGATTTCAGACATGCCTTTGTTATATTTTATATTGCAATGCACTTTGGGTCTTATTGCTTCATAAATTCGACTCACTATCACCGGTTTAAAAAGTCTATAAAGCCGAACTATAAATATAAAGTATTTTAACTGTATTACCGTTTAAAGTAAAAAAAAAAATTCCACTTTCCTGTTATCACATAAAGAAAATATGCCAATATAGTGGTTCGAATCCGTTTATTTCCAAATTCAAATTTCAAATTTCTTTATTTCTCTCAAATACGTACAAAGAACATATATTTATTCATACATATAAACAACAATGCACGGATAATAGCAGTAAAAACATTTCAACCTGGAGGACCGATTCTCTCCAAAATATTTATAATTTTATTTGTAGAGGCATTTGTTTACCGTTGAATAATATAAAAAAAAATTAATGTATTTGGATTTTTAGAAAATACTGTGATACAAACATGTTTCTATTTAGATAAGCTTTGCAGCAGAAAATATAATGGTATTCATCACCTTTAAGTCAGTACTGCCTAATTTGCATTTCCTTTCATCCCTTTTATTCCAACGTTCAGTTTCAATTGGCAACTTATGGTTACTACATCTGAATTTACTTTAAGTGTTATAGGAAAGTTCATAAGTTCAATAAGGCCGTATAACTCTTTAAAAAAATGATAATAATAATAATAATAATAATGATGATAAAAAAAAGGTAAATACCTTTGAGTTACAACAATCAGAGTGCCAATTTTTTGTTTTTGTCTTTTCTTTAAAAAAAAGAGAGGAAAAAAAAAACATGGTTTATTGTTTGACACTTTTTACAAGTTTTGTTATTTAAGTTCATACAACACTCTTGGAAAGTCATCAGCATCATCACTAGCGCTCTTTATTAGAGGAGATGAGTTGTAAAAATGTGCATATAAAAATAAAATTAAATAAATAAATAAATAAATATGGGATAACCGTTAAAGCAAGAACGTATATAGTTAGTTAGGTATGTTATAAGTAAGTAACAAAACGTAGAATTTAACCATTTAATAATTCATGTGTGTATCCGGGTTTTATTGACATTTTTCGACTTCATCGTTTTGTCATTCTTTCGCCGATAATGCTGACATATCCTGACTGATTATCATTTTTATTTTACAAGGGAAAACACTTGCTAGTAATTTTCAGCAGTATTTCATTTCCTTTTGGAAGCTATCTACATTAATTAAGTACATCTGTGATACAGCAATTCTCCCACAGAGGAAAAAGTAAGAAAACCGAATAATTTAAACGATATAAAGCATTAGGCTTAATTCAATGTCATTGCAAGAAACAATGGTGCATAGCATAAAAACCGGAACAGTACATGAGAATAAATCCAAATCCGGTACAAATGCGTTTACAGGTCATAACTTAAACGTTCTGCGGCGAGTTGTGCTTACGGTACAGATGGGTTAAAAACTCAACTTTCTAACACAAAATGTTAAAGAAAACTAAATCAAATTAATTTGATTAATGCTGTTATAAATCTTGTTGGCAAGAGATGTTAAAGTAAAACTAAATCAAATTAATGCTTTTTTATAAATCTTGTGGGCCAGAAACAAATCATATGATATATTCTGGTTTGGCAAGGATATGATTTTAGTCAACAAAACTGACACTTTCCGGTGTACGTTACCATGCGCAGCCGCATTTCCTACTTTCGTTTCTCTATCACGTGTACGGTCCATGTTGATTTTTACGTTTGTGATTGGATGAGTAAAATGAAAGTCGCAGTTCTATTGGTCAACTTCTAAACTCTCTGACGGCTTTCTGAGAACTTCCATTTGACGAAGCGGTAGTGATTCGTCACTGTGGTGAAGGAAATGTTTACATACATAGATGGTATTAACTTTCAGTTATTTTATGCTTGTTCTGAAATTTTTTAGTATAAAACAAATTGAAAACCTTTAACATTGAACGGGTTATTTGGTAAATGACAGAAAAAGTACACTGACAATTTCTACTTTCGGTTTAGATTTTTTGAAAACGTTTAACATATTATCAGGAATCTTGATTCTAACCCAGTTTTTTTTGTCTCCATCGGTTTATTATATCTGAAACACTCGGCATTCTAATTTAAGTTGAAATCACATAGTAGACAAATTGGAGTAAAGTTGAAGTGAACGTTATATATGTCTGGTGTGATGGGGGACTGGGTGGGGGGTGGGTTGGGATGAAACGTCTAAAAACTACTTTCTACTTACTTCCCGAGGATTGAACCCATACCCCCAGTTGATAAATGGGTACTCTGTCATAAGGATTGAAAATCCTATTGTAAAACTCTTAATTATGTAAACTAGCTCACTAGCATTGACTAACTCAGCCCACTATGTGTAAGTACCATACTGTGACCAATACCAGTCTTAACAATAGTGACTTATGACTATGATTATGTAACTTAAAGGTTTCTAGAAAAGGACCTTCAGTCAACCTTATTATTGAATACTAAAGATTACATTTATAGCAAGTGTAGTCGACCAGTTGAGGCCCTATATAACCAACACATATGAATTTGTCAATATTTTATAAATATTCATAGTAAAATTTGTTCTTAAATTGTACTTTTGTACCTTTGAGATCTCTTACACCTGCAAAATAGATGGCTGTGCTTTTTATTTATTATGGTTTTCTAATTCTTATTTCAAAGAATTGATAATAAGCAGTTACAACGAAAACACTACTGCAAAATGTGAAATGAAAAGTGACGATTGAAATACTTATATTTCCATATCTATATCAAGATCATGGGCTAGCATGTATACACTGTAGAAATTGGTAAACATCAGTTAGATTAAACCAGGTAGCAGATGGTAAAAAAATTATAGTCTTTTATTGATTGTTTGATATAAAACAAAACAAAACTTTTAAAGCGTGTCTTTAATTCTTTTTAAAAAGTTACAAACCTAAATGATCATTTATGGATAAGAAATAGAGCTATTCTATTTTGGTTGAAATCTTAATGAGATTGATAATCAATGAGCAGTAATGCTACACAAATATCTAAATATAACCAGCGATCTGAATTAGGGGTCCTAATTTAAGTAGTCATATTTTCTGGATATGTCCCACAAAAATCATAATGACAGACCTAGAAAATAAAAGTCAATCATTTTTGGGTTTTTAAGATATTTTTTGAATTTTATACAAAAATTAAACTAGACAAATCAGCTCCTACACATACTAAAACAAACTAAGTTTCATGGTTTTAATATTTGAAACAACACTGTCTGACATTTGCTATTCTAAGGTGGTTGGTCTCCTATGATTATTATTTACTACTGAGGTAGCTTAGTTGGTAGAGTTGGCAGTACTGGGTTCAAAACCCTGACTGAGTCTGACCCAAGACTTGAATTTGGATAGTGACTGTTCTTTCACCATGCACACAGCCTTACAAAATAAAAGCCACAGTTCTTTAGATGGGAACTTAAAATAAATGAGTCATGATAGGCATTGCACGATAGAAAACACTGCCATTTAATGCCATCAGCACAACATACAGGCAAAATTTCTGTACTTTCACCATATGGCAACGTCTGGATATATGTGAAATATTCTTGACTGGGATGTTAAACACCATTGGTCAACTCAACTCAACTCAACTCCGATAATTATAACTTAAGTTTTGCTATCTACATATCTATGCCTGTCAATAATTAACTTACAAATGACCACAGTTATAAAGCTCCAATAATCAGGATTCCTTTATTCAGTAAAAAACCCAAAGTTGTGTATATCCCCATTGTTTCATTGTCTTCAACTAAATTACTTTCTTTTATTTATTGTTTATGGCTTAACTGAAGGAAACATAAACCAGCTGATTAATGGAGGTCATTGTCTTCATGCTGTAGCAATTAAGTTGTGGAAAAATTCTGAAACATACTATATGCATGGTCTTTGCAAAAACTATTTTTATTTATTAACAAATATAAAGATGTTTTAAATTAATTAAAATTTATAGAAATGAAGTTAACTCTTTAAATGATCTTTTGGACCTTTTGCTTTAAGTAGTTACATTTTTGGGTGAATGAACAGAGAAAAAAAAAAAAAAAAAAAAAAAAAAAACCAAACCAACCAGAAATTCACGATCATCAATAAACAAATAGCTGATATGTTATGTTAAAAACCTGTGGTTAAAGTGGATATGACATCATACTGACATACTTAAACAAAGCTATGGTGCAATGATTTAAAAACAGTAATAGAAGTAAGCAAGTTTATTGTACCATATGCTAGACTTTGTAGCTCAGTTTCTCATGTCATAGGAGATAGAGCATTTGGACATTTTCCCAGAAGTCACAATGGTGATTAATTATTGGTAATTAGTAATATTGGCTTTTAATTAATACATATGTCATAGGGCAACTTGGCCCATTTTCTTGGACAGTTACAATCATGATGCAGACTACTGGTAATATTGTTTTTTTTAGTACAGACTTTTATTTTGCTATCAATGTTTAAGTTTCAGATATGAGTTTATTATTTTAAATTAATTTTGTATATATTTAGGGTGTCAAAGAAGAAATTTACATTTTGAGACATTGTAGATGGTTATAACAACTTAGTTTAATATGACGGAAGAAACATATAATCTTGACAAGTCTGTAAAAGGAGATAAGTATGAAGGTCTATTATCACAACCACAACCACAGGGAGTTTTCAACCCAACTGACAATAACAACAGGGGTACTTTGGAAGGAACAACCATTCAAAGCAAGGGAAAGGATAGTTCTGCTTTAGAAGGAGTAACTGACCCAAGCAGTGTAAAGAAAAAGGACACTTTACAAGGAGCAGCTGCCCCTAATGATGAAATGGATGGAGATTCTTCAGAATTACCAACTGTTCCAGGTAAACATTTCTTAATTCTTACTAAGGCTGACTGGCTTCTGTTTGACCCTTGACTTTCATGGTTCAAATTGATCTTTTTTTTTTAAAGCTCAAGAGTCAAACCACATAAAACAGTTGCTTCTCTCTGAATGTCAGGATTCAAATTTAGTTCCCTAGAGTAAAAAAAAATATAGTCTAAATTAAGTTTCTAGAATTTTTATGAATGACAGAAAATGGTAAGCAGTGAATAGCAAAAAAATTTCAATCTATTTATATACTGTCAGACAATATGATTTTTCCTTTTCCAATTGCATTGTTTGTTTTCTTTTTTTTTTTAATTGAACAAGATGTGTTGGCATGATAAAAGCTGCAGTTTCTTCTTAAACATGTAAATTATTTTATTGTGACGAATCACATCGGCTTCCACCACTTTGGTTTGAATCCCTCTTGGGAAAGATCCCAGTGTAAGAAAGTTTGTCAGTTCACTTGTTGAAGTTTGGTGGTTTTCTCCGAGCACTCCAGGTGTCCTTGATCATCCTGGAACTGACTGCCTTGAAATAAGTGAAAGAATCTTGTTTGGGGCACTGCCTTGAAATAAGTGAAAGAATCTTGTTTGGGGCATAAAACACCATAACTCTACTCCATTCTGTCCAAATCAGATGGCGTTTAACACTATCATATGTATTTGGAATCCGAATTTGCACTTGGGTATGACACATGACCATGTACATTATTATATCTCATGTGGAAGCACTCATGTTGCATACAAATTTCCAGATTGATTCTTCTGAAATTTCTGACAGTTTTTACAAAAAGATGAATTGCAAGCCTATTTTTCCAATTTCAAGGGAGATAACACAGCAATTTAAAATAGTGCATGAATTGAAAAAATGTGTTGGAATTTACAGAGAGGACATGTGATATTACAAAATTTCTATTTTGTGATGTTAAATTTGAAAAAAGTAGGTGACACCAAATTTTTGTTTTTTGTTTTATTTGTTTACAAATTAATGCAGTTCCTGAAATTATAACTCATGTGAAATGAAAGTAGAAGTGATCATTCTATTTTATTACCCTTTTTTTTTTGATTATAGTTGATAAGAATTTGTAAATAACTTAATAATTATCTGCATTTTTTGAAATTTAATTTTATACCCCCTTTTATTGAAGTTTAAAGGGATATTTGGAAACACCCATTTCATCTGTTGGTCAACCACTCTGCCTGTTTTGTCTTCCAGTATTGTGTCTGCTTCAGAACTCCAGCATCTATGGATAAATTTTGATCAAACTTGTTACATATGTATGTGAATGAGAGAAAATTTGCAACATACCAAATTTAGGGTGTCTTCACATTTATCCAACATTTGATATTGTGGTATAGGAAAAGGTAAACTTTATGTTGGATAAATGACATCAAAGGAAAATGGAAACAATAGGTGGGCTTGGGTACCGTGAACAGGGAAATTCATACCTTCACATTTTTGAAGATCAAAAATACCAGGTAAAATGAAAAGAAGCCTTATTCAAAAGATTTTCATTGCCCCCAATTTAATTAATTCCAATTAAAAATCAAAAAATAAAACAATATGATTTATATTAAGTTTAAAAAAAAAACAGTAACATTATTTTTAAACCAATATCAAATATTTTTTTAAAACTACAAATGAATTTAAGCAGTATAATGTAACAGTAACTGCATCACATTTTAAATAATAACATCAATAAGCATTATCACATAAATATAAAGTAGCACTATCGAATAATTTTTAAAAAATACATATGATATCAAAATGATTAAGCAATATAATGTTTATTTTTTATAGTAGTTATTTTTAATTTTAAGTTTAAAATTTAATATTTTTCATTAAATATAACTTTTTGAATTTTATCAAGGTAGGAAATAAATAAAAATAATTTCAATAATTCAACATATTTACTTTTAATTTATGGTTTACTCTTTAAAGTAAAGGAACTTTATTCTGGTAGTAAAAACTAACTGATCACACCACAGGTAAATAATCTAAAAACCAGTGGTGCTTAAATCCTATGTTGGATAAGTGTGAATAGTGAATTTTTAAATGTTGGATAAATGTGAATGAACCAAATTTAGAAATGAACATCAAAATTCTAGATCAGAAGGTCAAAGCTTTCATTAGTGTCTGTTCCATAACTTTCATTAATTAATAATTGGATTAATTTCAATTAAACTTTACACAAATGTAACAAATACAAGTTAATGTATTTCAAATAAAATTAAGATGTGTAGTTCAAGGTATAAAGTCACCTGTTAAAGCTGCATTAAGTTTACCAATTTTCTGAATTTTTTTTGATTTTCTGAAAATATATTTTTTTAAAGTAGATATCTTCTAACCACGATCCGTGACATTCATTTTCTAAAATTTCATTTCTTTTAGCTGTAAATAAACGGAATCCTCTGACCGGTTGGTCAGTGTTCTACAATGGTAATTATGAGCTTGGAGCATGCGCACAGATGTACGGAAAAGCCTAGAATCGAAAGTGAAACATGACAGATTGCATTTATTGTCCTTCATTAATATCCAGATTTATTTGAAATGGTGTTATTTATCCCTTACTAAGTCACAAATGACAAATTCAACGAAGTTCTGTGTTTAATTTATTGTATTTCAACATTTTGAAAGTTGTGTTTAAATGACCCGGGTTTTGATGACGTAACCATGTTCTAATATTAGATCCCAAATGCTGCATCTCGCTGGGTAAATACTGTAATTTCTATATTTATTCGAGCTTTTATCCTTGATCCAAAGGTAACATTGTTCATTAGGAACATCATTTATTAGATTAGCACCGTTTTAATTTTTTCTTTGGAAAACTTAATGCAGCTTTAATGTCCTAGATTTGCCATTAAAATGAATGAATAAGTGTCTAGGTTTACAGTAATTTTCTAGTTTAATTTGTATGTTTTTTAAATCGGGAGTTTTCTTCACAAAGTTATACATGTATCCATTGGTGATTAAATTGCAATGTGTTTTATTAAATATTAGTTTATCAAAAACAAAGAATCTGTATTAATTCATATTAGTCAGGTATATAAATTGACCAATTGCAGGTGTGCTGAGACTCCTATCCACTCACTTTTACATGTAGGATTATCCATTGTACATTGCACAGGACGTAAACACCCCAGCCCCAAAAAAAATTCATATTTCTCATTGGAACAATGTTGATAAAATACAGAAAAATTATTTCATAATTTAAGGAAAATTAATTGCAAAAATTGTCAAATTTTCATTTTAAGGACAATTTGGCGATTAAGATCATGAATGTAAGGTTGAAGGCCTTTCAGGTTTGCACAAATAAAGAAGTAATGTCCCTCATAAAGGTGGGGGGATAATGAAAAACTTTTAAAATCTTCCCTTCTGAATGTACAAGAGGTATACCTTAGTTATTTCATGTGTAAAATTCTTAGGTCGTCTAGTTTCAGATTTGCACATATTGAATCCATGGGGCCAGGGCTCCACAAACACCGATACGGTCAATTGGCGGTAGGCAAAGGGTACATCAGTACATAACCCCCCCCCCCCCCCCCAGGCAAAGGGTATCTCTTTTTCTTTAAAGAAGAAATGTCCTTCATAAAGGTGGGGGGATAGTGAAAAACATTTAAAATCTTCCCTTCTAAATGTACAAGAGGTATACCTTAGTTATTTCATGTGTAATATTCTTAGGTCATCTAGTTTCAGATTTGCACATATTGAATCCAAGGGGCCAGGGCTCCACAAACGCTGTTACGGTCAATCGGCGATAGGCAAAGGGTACCTAAAGATATAAACATGAAATTTTTAGCTCACCTGAGTTGAAAGCTAAGATGAGCTATTGCTATCCATCTCCGTCCGTCGTGTGTCGTGCGTCGTGCCTTGTGCGTCATGCGCTGTGCGTAAACTTTTTACATTTTAATCGTCTCCTCCAAAACCACCAGGCCAAATTTAATGAAACTTGGTAACCATCATGCCTAGGTGAAGCCCTTTCAGATTTGCACAAATGAAGGAGTTATGTCCCCTTGGGGCCCCACAAAGGGGGAAATAGTAAAAAACTTTAAAAATCTTTACCTCTGAATCTACAAGAGATAAACCTTAGTTATTTCATTTATAACATTCTTAGGTCATTTATTTTCAGATTTGCACAAATGATAGCCATGGGGCCCAAAATGGGGAAATTGTAAGGCACTGAGTGGGGAAATTGCTAGAAATTATATATTTGTCACTATATCTTGAAAACTATCAACTTTATGTATAGGCATGTATATTAGAATATTGTAGGTATTGACATGACAATCATTTTGATATATGGTTCAAGGTCATATGTTGAAAGGTCAAGGTCACAGCTGCAAAAGAAGACTTAAATTGCTGATTATCTTGAAAACTATTAACTTTTTGTATAGGCATGTATATTGGACTATTGTAGGTATTGACATGAGAAACATTTTGATATATGGTTCAAGGTCATAAGTTGAAAGGTCAAGGTCACAGCTGCAACAGGTGACTTAAATTGCTGATTATCTTGAAAACTATTAACTTTTTGTATAGGCATGTATATTGGACTATTGTAGGTATTGCAACAATGATCATTTTGATATAAGGTTCAAGGTCAAATGTTGAAAGCTCAAGGTCACAGCTGCAACAGAAGACTTAAATTGCTAATTATCTTGAAAACTGTTAACTTTTTATATAGGCATGTATATCAGAATATTGTAGGTATTGACATGAGAAACATTTTGATATATGGTTCAAGGTCATATATTAAAGGTCAAGGTCACAGATGCAAAAGAAGTCTTAAATTCCTAATTATCTTGAAAACTATTAACTTTTTGTATAGGCATGTATATTGGACTATTGTAGGTATTGACATGAGAAACATTTTGATATATGGTTCAAGGTCATATATTAAAGGTCAAGGTCACAGATGCAAAAGAAGTCTTAAATTCCTAATTATCTTGAAAACTATTAACTTTTTGTATAGGCATGTATATTGGACTATTGTAGGTATTGACATGAGAAACATTTTGATATATGGTTCAAGGTCATAAGTTGAAAGGTCAAGGTCACAGCTGCAACAGGTGACTTAAATTGCTGATTATCTTGAAAACTATTAACTTTTTGTATAGGCATGTATATTGGACTATTGTAGGTATTGACATGAGAAACATTTTGATATATGGTTCAAGGTCATATGTTGAAAGGTCAAGGTCACAGCTGCAAAAGAAGAAGTAAATTGCTAATTATCTTGAAAACTATTACTTTTTTGTATAGGCATGTATATTTGAATATTGTAGGTATTGCAAAAGATCATTTTGATATATGGTTCAAGGTCATAAGTTGAAAGGTCAAGGTCACAGCTGCAAAAGAAGACTTAAAATTGCTGATTATCTTGAAAACTATTAACTTTTTGTATAGGCATGTATATTAGAATATTGTAGGTATTGACATGACGGTCATTTTGATATAGGGTTCAAGGTTATATGTTGAAAGGTCAAGGTCATATCAACATAGGAATACTAAAATTATTAAATATCTTGAAAGCTATTAATTTCATGCATAGGCATGTATATTAGAATATTGTAGGTATTGACATGACAATCATATATGGTTTTAAGTCATATATGTTCAAAGGTCAAGGACATAGCTGCATAATTATACTGAAATTGATTAATGATTGCACTACAGTTACTTCATGCATATTTTATAAGGTACTTATAAATGGAAAGTTAGTGGATATATTTCTGATTAAGTTTTGTGGGAGTTCTTAACTTGAGAAAACTTTTAAAGTTTCTGTACTTAATATATTGTCAATTGCACTTTGCAAACAATATTAGACATATCTTCAGGTGAGCGTTAAGGCCCATGGGCATCTTGTTATTTAAAAATATGGTGTTAACATACTGCTTTTTATCTCTCCATAACTGTCCAGTCTTTGGCAATGCAACAATAAACAGTTAAACTGAATTCTGTTTGGTACATCAGGATATCTGTCTTTTTAATTATAAATTATAAGTCGATGGGGACATGTGACAATGTTGCATATATAGATAAATGTTCATAAACACCGCTTATTAATATCTTGCAAAAATCCCATCACTGGTTACTTGAAATAGATCAACATACAACAAATACAAAAACCACATATAATGTCGTGATCATGTTGTTGTTGTTAACCCGAAAAACGGTCAATATCAATCTAGTCAACTCTTGTATAGAATTCAGGGGAGGTTATTAACTGTCTATAAACTGGATTGATCAGGCACATGTATGTGTTTGTATCAGGCCTTCACAAATGCAGATTTTTGGCAAAAACGCCGATTCAAACTTAAAAAAGCCGATTGAAAAATAACCGAATCTGCTTTTTTCCCCATAATAGTAAGACAAAATCTGATTAAAAATTCTTTAATACCGGCCTGTTAACAATTAAAATTACTTAGGACAGTGTCACGATTCACTGAACTTCCCTATTCACAGGTAATTACCTAATACCTTACAAGTTAATTGATAACTAGTGGCTTCACCTGTTCAAATCGTTGCTACTAGAGTATACAAACACATACACGTGTCTGATCGATCCAGTTTATAGATAGTTAATAACCGCCCTTGAATTCTATATACAAGAGCTGACTAGATTGATAACGACAGTTTTTCGGGTTACCAACAACAACATGATCACGGCATTACACGTGGTTTTTGTATCTGCTATATGTCGATTTATTTAAAGTTACGAGTGATGGAATTTTTGCAAGATATTGATAAACGGTATTTATGAACATTTATCAATGTATGCAACATTGTCACACATCGACTTATTATTTATAATTAAAACGACATATCCCGATGTACCAAACAGAATTCAGTTTAACTATTTATTGATGTTTTATTGCATTGCCAACGACTGGACAGTTATGGAAAGATAAAAAGCAGTATGTAAATACCATATTTTTAAATAAAAAATTTTATGTTAATTTCTTTGCCTATCTGATGTGTGTTTATTAAAAAACAAAAACAGAAAATTGATCCGGGGTGGGTGGGGGTACCCTTTGCCAATCATTGAAAAGGGGGGGGGTTGATGTACCCTTGGCCTACCGCCGATTGACCTTACCGGTGTTTGTGGAGCCCTGGTTTGTATACTCTAGTAGAAACTATGTGAACAGGTGAAGCCACTAGTAATCAATTGTAAGGTATTAGGTAATTAGTTACCTGTGAATAGGGAAATTCAGTGAATCTTGACACTGTCCTGAGTAATTTTAATTGTTAACAAGCCGGCATTAAAGAATTTTTAATCAGATTTTGTTTTACTATTATGGGGAAAAAAGCCGATTAGAATATTTTTCAATCAACTTTTTTAAGTTTGAATCGGCGTTTTTTGCCAAAAATCTGCATTTTTGAAGGCCTGCATGGGGCTCAAAATGGGAAAAATGCAAGCACTTCAAAAAAGATTAAAGCTGCTTAAGATGACTGAAATTGTTAATTACCTTGAAAACTATTAACTTTTTGTATAGGCATGTATATTAGAATATTGTAGGTATTGATATGATGATCATTTTGATATATGGTTTAAGGTCATAGGTTTAAAGGTCAATGTCATAGCTGCATAAGAAGACTTAAATTGCTAATGATCTTTAAAACTATGGACATTTTACACAGGCATGTATATCAGAATATTTTAAGTAATGATATGATGATCATTTTGATGTATGGTTATTAGTGATAGGTTTAAAGGTCAAGGACAAAGATGTATAACTAAGTGGTTTATGAGTCGGAAATTATTCATTGTACTATAGTTAATACTTGCATACTAGCTACTTAAAAAAAACTGTGACTAGATAATTCTTGATTAATATTGTGGCATTTCTAAAGTTGAAAAAACTTGAAAATTTTCCGTCATTAATATATTGTCTATTGTACTTTGCAAACAATTTTGGACATATCTTTAGTTGAGTGTTAAGGCTCATACCAGTAGGCTTATTGTTTGTTTATTTGTTTGAATTTTATTTATTTATTTATTTTTCTAAATTTTATTTTATTATTTATTTATTTAAAAACTATTTATTTAATTATTTATTTATTTAAAAACTATTTATTTATTTATTTAAAAATAAATTTATTTATTTACTAAAAGATTTTTTTTTTTTTGCGTCACCTGAGCTTTCATCTTAGATGGTAATTGCTATCTACCTTTGTCTGTTGTCCCTGGTGCTAAAACTTTGTTTGAATCTTCTTCTACAAAACTACAGAACCAAAGTTGATAAAACATGGTAATTATCATGCCTGGTTAAAGATCTTTCAGATTTGCACAAATGAAGGAGTTAATATATGTCTCTTTGGGGCCACATTAAGGGGGAAATAGTAAAAATCTTTAAAAATCTCATCCTGTGAGCTCGCTTTAGCTAAATAGAGTAAATATAGAAACTTAAGTAGAACTTTGATAACTCAAACTTCGATATCACAATACCATGGATAAGTCAAAGTCTTTTTTTTTTTTGTCCTGACCAGTTTTCTATATAAACTATATTATATAGGACAACTTCGATAACACAAACTTCTATAACTTAAATACCCCCTATAACTCGAAGTAAAAATTTGATCCATACTTTAAAAAAGATTTGAAAATTAACTTAAAAAACTTGAATTTTTTTTTTCACAATGTGTAATCAATGGCCTGTTAAATGAAATGATCAAAGAAATTATAAGTAATTAAGCTACCATCATATAACAGGAATGAACCGAGTAGTTCTAGTTAATTACTGTATTAATTAGAGTTAATTCACAGATTAATATACAGTACCGTCACAGACAATTAAGTGTAACAGGTACGCTAACGTTTATCCCCTACACTTATAACAAAAGCCAAGTAATATGCCGCTGTCGATAACACTTCATCTGTCAATTTCTCCAATCTCAATTTAAACAACTAAGCTAGTAGAACACATGACTGCATTTAAATTTAACTTTAAATGACTTATTTTAATGCTATCTAATTTCATTAATTAAATGTTTGTATTATATTGTTAATATTAAGTATTGCTGACATTCATGTACATTTATCTCATTTCCGATATCAATTCTTTAATGCATAATTATTATTTTTTGTTTCTAATGTTTTATTGTTTATTTAGTTTTTTAACCAGGTTTTCGTAGAAACCTGGTTCTTAGATTATCGAATGTCAGAGGGTGGCAGGGCGGGTGGGGGGGCGGGCATCAAAAAATGATTTCCGGATGATGACTTGAAAAGTAAACAACATTTTTGAAAGAAACTTGGCACATACATGTATTGTGATAAGATCTTGGTTGGGATAGCTTTTGGGATAAATACATCAAAGGTCAGCGTCACAGTTGCTTGGTCATTTCACAAAATAAGCAACCTCTAGCTATATCTTGGCCATGTGTAAAGATAATGACATGGGGTTTTCAGTTTTCATATTTTCTAGCAATGCTGATGAAAATAAAACCAAAATCAAAGGTCAAGGTCATGACCTACATTTTGACCTTTGTGTTTTCTGCTCTAAAATGGATATATATGTAAAGATAATTACATGGGGTTTTCAGTTTTCATATGTTCTAGCAATGCTGATGAAAATAAAGCCAAAATCAAAGGTCAAGGTCATGACCTACATTTTGACCTTTGTGTTTTCTGCACTAAAATGGCTATTGTTGCATAAAATTTCGATTTTTGGCATGAAATTGGCTATTTTTGATGATATTTAGACATAGAATTCACTATTTATGAAAATAAAGCCAAAATCAAAGGTCAAGGTCATGACCTACATTTTGACCTTTGTGTTTTCTGCACTAAAATGGCTAATGTTGCATGATATTTACAATTTTTGGCATGGAATCGGCTATTTTTGATGATATTTAGATGTAGAATTCACTATTTATGGAATTTTAGTTTTGTATAGTGATTATTGTGGCAAAATATTTTGATGTTGACTATTTTTGCATTAAATTGGATATTTCCAAATATATTTAGGTGCAGATGCCACTATGGATCTTTTCTTAAATGAAATTATATTGAAATGAAAACACAACATTCAGATTTATAAATAATTTGTCACAATTGCACTCTTTTAACATGTTCTGATGTATAATGCTTTTATATACTGTAAATGTACTTTATTTAGCGGTAATCTTATTTTAGCGATTTTCGCGCAAGACAAATCGCGCTAATTTATGATTACCGCGAATAAATGTTTTCCGTATAATTAACGCAGGTGGTTTTCAAGCTAAAATTTGATGTTTTAAAAAAAACTTAAACTCATTTAAAATACGAACCCCAAAAAATTCCCGGAATCGTCGAATTTGTATATGATTTTTGGTTTTTGTCTACTTATAATAAGTGTTTTGTTTCAGTTTGATATATTTAGATAAGATTTTATTAATTTTTATTGAAAAAATTACGCGAAGTATCATAACAAATGAAATTAATCTACACATTTGTTTTTTTTTTCTCAGTTTGCAAACAAAGTAGCTTATCGGTTGTATCAGATCATTAGCGTATCCAAAATCATAATAACAGGTAGAATTATCAAAAAACAGAGAACTACTCACACGTGTTGTGAATTCAGTTTAATTAACAATTAACATCAGCTTGCATGTCACTTTACTCAACTGACAAAAGGAAGAAACCGACCTTACCGTTTATGCAAACAGGATTTTGGTTGGTCTAGAGCGGCGACTTGACCCAAGCTATGATTATTCGCCTATTTGCGTCTAAACCATTGATAGTTCAATCTCATTCACACCGTCCTGCAAAATTTGAATCTCGCTAGTTTCGTCAAGTCAAGATTATCCATCTGAAAACAAATATCCAGCCAAGATTAACGGAATCACCATGTATGTCAAAGGTGCTCCTTCAAGATCGGTGGAAAATGCAATCAGCGCATTATAACCGAAACAATGCAGGTTAGACTTCAAAACAATAATTAACGATTTAATTCATGAAATTTAAAAAAATTGTACGAAGAAAGTAAGCATAAAATACCGTTCAACACACACAAACTTCATTTTTATACTTCACGCGCCTTATTTTTTCCGTAAAGTCTTATTTAAACATTAAATAGGTCAAGAACCGTTACATGTGTTTACATTTTGAACACTTTCTTAATAAGAAAAAAAATCAGAAAAAAATGGAAACAATCTAGCAATTATGATATGTTATTATAGTCCGTTTCTAAAATTCTACGAACCGTGAGTCCGCTAATTTATGATTGCGCGAATTAGTGCCAACATGTAATTTGCGCTAAAATTTAATTGCGCGAAAATAAGTACATTTACAGTATATATATATTTATATATATATATATATATATATATATATATATATATATATATATATATATATATATATATATATATATGATATATTAAATCTTAACCCATTACGGGCATCCCTTTACTATCAACCAGGTCCCTGCGAGACACATGATCACCCATAATTATGTTAACTATGTACAATTTCTCTCTGAAAACCCCTTCTCCGAAATATGAAAACCTGGTTTTCATGGAGTTTCCGTGACTCTTGTTCTTTATTGCATTAAATGCGAGTACCGGTAACAGTTTGATTTCTGTAATGGAAAAACATTTATCAAGGTGATCCTTCAACTTCGATAACTCTAACACACCAAAACTCGAAGTAACCACTGAAATCCCATGCACTTTAAGTTAACAAAATTATACTGTAATAAACTGGTTAATCATATATTTAAAACAGAGACTGAAGATCAAAACCTCTAACATAATTTTTTTAGTTGAATGTACTGCACCTATACAAACTTAAGGTTCATAAAAAATTGCTGTAATCTCTGTTCCATATGTGATGAACTTTTGTCAAGATTATTCTTAAAGATAATCTCTTTTTTATTTATGCATATATTTTTAGGTGTGAATGTAAAAGAATCCGAAACATTAAACCTTCAAAAAGTTTGGACGAGATACAGAGTCAAAATCTCTTTAACTAATTTCAGAAATGAACCACATTTATTACATAATATTAATGCCAGTGAGATTTTATCACCGCCAATCATGCAGTTTTTATACCATTGCTTAAAGAAAAAAGCTGAAACTAAGCTAAAGGATTCATTTGATGCTTATGATGCTTATTTGTCTGATGAGGAGATGCATATAATTTGTGATCACGATCCATTTAAGGTTAAAAGGATTGAAATGGAAAATGATTTTCTTCTTTCAATAGCTAATTGTCTGGAGATAGATAAATTATTTGAAGCTAGTAAAGTAAATTTCCCATCTTCTACTATGGAAAAAATCTATACAAAAATCAGTATTGAAAATCCAGAAAAAGAATATCATGGAAGAGTTGCATTGTATCAAGGGTTGAGTGGAATTGTTATCTGGGTTGTAGGATTCAGAGAAATAGTTGGAAAAGTCAAAGTTGAATTATCTGACTTAGGGGAGAATTTACAACAAGGAAATAGAAGTGTTGAAACCTTAAATCAAGTGACCAAACTTCTTGAATATCCATGCGATGTTGCAAAAGCCAAAGATTTGGGTATTCAAGATTATTTTGGTCAGTTTAAATTTGATGTCAAATATGAGGAACAGAAAATTGTAATCACAGGGAAAGAAAAGGAGGTTACTGAGGGTAGAAAAGTGCTGGATAATTTCTTTCAAGATATTGTAACTAAACAAGTTCCTTTTCCATATTTATGTACCCTCGACTCGAATGAAGTATTGAATTTTTGTACGAAAAAAGTGGAAGAACAGAAACAATATTGTCTTCTAGAAATGAAAGAGAAAAACTCCATCACAGTAACTGCTGCTTCACAGGATATTGAATTGATTATCAATATTATCAAAAGTTGTGTCATTGAAGAAAGGGTTTTCAAAGCTGATCCAAGGTGGAAGTTTTATAATTCAGAACAGTTCAAAAATATCCAAGCTAAAAGTAAAGGAAAACTGTCTAAAGTGAATCTTTCTGGAGGAGAACCTGAAGTTTTATTTGTATATACACAAGATCTAAATGAGATAATTCAAAATGAACTCGAAAGGTTTCCAGCATTGCAGAGTTCAGAGCATAAAAAAATGCCATCACTGGGAAATGGAAAGAGTACTGGAACTCTGGGAACAGCTTCAAGAAACAAAACCAATGAAAGTTTATATTCTAGAAAAAATGGGATTACTGTCAAGGTTGAGATGCCAAATGTAACTTTGAATTATGTCAATGAATATATGTCTACTGACTTAACAGAAATACATGACGATACTGGAGTGATCATTGATTGTACCAAAGAGCAAAACTGTATTCATCTGAATGGCTTCGACCCTGGTATAAAAGAAGCAGAGAAAAAGATATCAAACTTACAAGATAAAATTACTGTATGTGAATATGTTACAGATAAAAAGAAATATCAGATGCTTATAAAACCAAGTGATAATGGAAAATTCCAGCGCAGTGCTGAAAAAGAATACAGGTGTAAGATAGATATTGCAGATGGATATATGGTAGATAAACAACAAAAATACAGAGATCATGGTTGCTGGATGGGAGATAATATGAGTATCCAGCATGTAGAAGGCAGCATTACAAATATAGAGGCAGACATTGTTTTGTGTCCAGTGAAGAGCGGACTTAAACCAAAGAAAGCGGGACAGCAAATCTTTGATGCTTGTAAGTAAATTTGGAATTTTTTATTACTAATCATTATTTGATATGTTACTTATGAAATAAGAAAATTCAAATAATACATTAGAAATTTTAAATCAAGCTTATTAAGAGATATTTTTTTCTAAATCAAATGTATTTAGGAATAAGATATATCTCTGTCAAATGTATTTAGAGATATTTTTAAATGCATATGTGTACAGATCACAATATCTCTGAATCAAATGTATATACATGTATTTATTTAGATCAGGATATCTCTAAATGTATATTTATATGTATTGAGAAATAACTCAAATTTGTTGGACTGGATAAATATTTGAAAATAAAATAATTTGACCACTTATATAGCACATTTATGCATTAATTGCAATCATGCAGATAAAAGACTTAAATATACTGGCATTAATTTTTAAGAAGGTTTCTGATCATTTCGTATTTTAGATAAATTCCAGCTTGCAAAATTAACAGATAATCTGAGGGGTTCTAAAGCATCAAACAGCAATATCAAAACCTACAAGTATATATTAAAGGCAATGAACGATATCTATCCATTTAAGTGTGTTGGATTAATTTTGCTAGAAGGTGGAATGGGTGCAACAGAGGGAGACATCCAACTGTTTAAAAACATTTTTATTGAAGCAATCAAAGAGGGTTACATAACAGTAGCAATACCATTGAAGAAGGGGAAGAGTAAAACATTCAACTACTGTGTTAAAGGTATAGCAAGGTCACTCTTAGAACTGAGACGAATTTCTAGTTCACAAAGAGAAATTTTGCCTTTTTATTTGCATGTTTATTTAACTACTGATGATGATAAAACAACACAATGCTTACATGAGATGTTACAGGAAGAGCTTAAAGAAAAGAAGTTTCATGAATTGGATTTGCAATTTCTACAGGAAAGGGAAGAAAATGGTAAATAAATTACATTTTAAGTACATTTTCAATTTGTTATAGCCATTATAAGGCTTCTATTTGCCATTTTAATATCTATTTGTCAGTTGTCTTTGGTCTGTTGTGCTAAATTTCAACTTTGATATTATAAACTTGCTAACAACTGCTTTAGATGACCTTAAATTACTAGTACATAAGATAAAACCATTGGTTGATGTTGTATATTTTAATATAAGTTTTAATCCCAGTAATTTCTAACAATATTATAGTAGTGTAATATATTTTTTTAATTACTTTTCGAGCATATGTTTCCATTCAAAATATGAAACTGCACATACTGTATTTTTTGTGATAACACGTCAGGTGGGTTTTGAAAAATGATAGCCACATGGCTACTAATTCAAAAATATGAATAGCCTTTGCAAGATTTTTGTTGCCAGGTAAAAAAATCTTGATGGCCAAACCTTATATGCATTTTCTTTTAGTTAGCAAAAGATAATAGAAAACTGAAAAAATAAGTATAAAGTTGTTAGTTGTCAGAAAACTCAAAAGGGATTTTTGCAGTTTGCTTGACATAATATAAAATTACATCAGTTTAGTCAGTTATGCATTTTAAGCTATAGTAATACCTTTGTGTCAAGCATTTTGCTGATATTTTTAGTGGAAGACTAGTTGTGAGAATTGGTCACGTACAAAATTTTCTGATTTACTTATTTTTTATGATTAACCAAATTTTATTTGCCATGATGACGACTGTCTGAAAATTTTTAGTCGAAAAATGCAATTTTTGGTTGCAAATTAGGAGTATTTAATTGCATACTTGGAGCAATGTAGGTTATTTGTTTAGTGACTCTTAAAGCCCATGTAGGTATAAAAATCTGTAAATAATTGCCGTTATATCAACACCATGGTGTGAACAGTCAGACCAGGTATATCTTTCTCATCATCTGCCTTACTAGTGGGAGATTGTGGTTTCAAACTCGGCTGTGTCATACTTATGACTATAATTTTAGATACTGCTTTCTTACCAGGCACTTGATATTAAGGGAACATAGTATCAACTGACTGGTTCACCTGGTGCCAGGATAAGTAACTTGAAGAGTGGTATGCTTGTCTGTGGCACATTAACTTTGTGAGTTGGCACCTTACCATAAAATCACCCTTAGTCATGCTATTACATGGCACTCAATTTTACACTTGCGCATCTCATATATACACAATAATGTGTTGTTAGATTAATTTGTAGAGATTAATAAACTAATGCTTGCTAATAGCTGCAAAATTGCATCAACAATATATCTTGTGCATGCTATAAGGAACATTAAGTTTGTATAAGAACAAGAAAGTCTAAATTTGCATTTTGTACTCTTTGTAACAAATAAGTATGATCACCAGAATTAATGAAATTTTTAGGATGATTAATACATTTTAAAAGCAGGTTTGAACAATCATAAACCACATTTGTCTAAAAAGCTAACATCTTTAAAAGAAAAAAAGAAAAATATGACAAATAAAAAAATAAATATAAAAATAAGAAAATAAAATAAAATAATAATTAGATTGCTATTGGGGGATGGGGGGGGGGGGGTTCTGACTGATGTCAAATTTCTAGTTTTTTAGCTCAACTGGCTAAAACCAGCTGAGCTTATGGCATGGCAAAGCATGTGTGTGTGCATGCGTAAACTTTGGTCTTCTCATCAGAAACCAGTGGGCCAATTTGAACCGAATTTGGTGTGAATGGTCCCTACGTTGGCTCAATTAAAGTTTGTACCAAAAACCCTGCCCGACATCCAAGATGGCTGCCGTTACTATAAATAGAAAAAAACACAAAAATGGTCATTGTGGATCCATTTTCCACCGATTTAGCTCAAATTCGAATTGTAGAAAGTATATTGTGGGGGATTCAACATATGTAACGGGTTTTAGCTCACCTGAGCTGAAAGCTCAGATGAGCTATTGCTATCCATCTTCGTCCGTCGTCCGTCGTGCGTCGTGCGTAAACTTTTTACATTTTAATCTTCTCCTCCAAAACCACTGGGCCAAATTTAATGAAACTTGGTAACCATCATACCTAGGTGAAGCCCTTTCAGATTTGCACAAATGAAGGAGTAATGTCCCCTTGGGGCCCCATAAGGGGGGAAATAGCGAAAAACTTAAAAAATCTTCTCCTCTGAATCTACAAGAGATATACCTTAGTTATTTCATTTATAACATCCTTAGGTCATTTATTTTCAGATTTGCACAAATGGTAGCCATGAGTTTCAAAATGGGGAAATTGTAAGGCACTCAGTGGGGAAATTGATAAAAATTATATATTTGGCACTATATCTTAAAAACTATTAACTTTTTGTATAGGCATGTATATTAAAATATTGTAGGTATTGTCATGACAATCATTTTGATATATGGTTCAAGGTCATATGTTGAAAGGTCATTCTTAGAAAATTGTAGCTATTGACACAAAGGTCATATGTTGAAAGGTCAAGGTCACAGCTGCAAAAGAAGACTTAAATTGCTAATTATCTTGAAAACTATTAATTTTTTGTATAGGCATGTATATTAGAATATTGTAGCTATTGACACAATGATCATTTTGATATATGGTTCAAGGTCATATGTTGAAAGGTCAAGGTCACAGCTGCAAAAGAAGACTTAAATTGCTAATTATCTTGAAAACTATTAACTTTTTGTATAGGCATGTATATTAGAATATTCTAGCTATTGACATGACGATCATTTTGATATGTTGTTCAAGGTCATATGTTGAAAGGTCAGGGTCACAGCTGCAAAAGAAGACTTAAATTGCTAATTATCTTGAAAACTATTAATTTTTTTATAGGCATGTATATTAGAATATTCTAGCTATTGACATGTCGATCATTTTGATATATGGTTCAAGGTCATATGTTGAAAGGTCAAGGTCACAGCTGCAAAAGAAGGCTTAAATTTCTAATTATCTTGAAAACTATTAACTTTTGTATAGGCATATATATTAGAATATTGTTGGTATTGCGACAATGATCTTTTTGATATGTGGTTCACGGTTATATATTCAAAGGTCAAGGTCATTTCAACAAAGGAATACTAAAAGTATTCATTATCTTGAAAGCTATTAATTTCATGCACAAGCATGTATATTAGAAAACTGTAGGTATTGACATGACAATCATATATAGTTCAAGGTCATATATGTTCAAAGGTCAAGGACATAGCTGCATAAGTATACTGAAATTGATTAATGATTTGGAAGTTATTCATTGCACTACAGTTACTTCATGCATATTATATAAGCTACTTATAAATGAAATGTGAGTGGATATATTTCTGATTTGTGGGAGTTCTTAACTTGGGAAAACTTTTAAAGTTTCTCTACTTAATATATTGTCTATTGCACTTTGCAAACAGTATTGGACAATATCTTCAGGTGAGCGTTAAGGCCCATGGGCCTCTTGTTCTGAGTCTTTTTTCATTGACCCAATTTTTACTAATTATGCAAATTAGGTTTAATATTTTGTTAAATCTTTGAAATCTTCTCTTCTGAAACCACTGAGCCAATTGGAATGAAATTTTGTGTGGAAGGTCCCTACGTCAGCCTGACTTAAGTTTTTACCAGGCAACCCCACCTGACATCTAAGGTGGCTGCTGTTACTATAAATAGGAAATACACAAAAATGGCCATTGTGGATCCATTTTTCCACCAATTAAGATCAACTTTGAAATGTAGAAAATATATTGTGGGGGATTCAATATATTTAATGGGTTTTTCCGAGTCTTTTTATGTTGACCCAATTTTCACTAATTATGCAAATTAGGTGCAATATTTTGTGAAATCTTTGAAAATATTCTCCTCTGAAACCACAGAGCCAATTAAAATGAAATTTTGTGTGGAAGGTCCCTACGTTGGCCTGACTTAAGATTGTACCAGGCAACCCCACCTTACATTCAAGATGGTTGCCATAACTGAAAATGGAAAAAAAAAAAAAAAAAATGACCATTGTGGATCCTTTTTTCCACCGATTGAGCTCAAATTTTAAATATATAAAGTATTCTGTGTGGAATTCAAAATATATAACAGGTTTTTTCTGAGAAAATTTTTATTGACCCAATATTCAAGAAATCTGCAAATTAGGTGTAATATTTAGTAAAAATCTTCTCCTCTAAAACCACTGGGTGAATTAGAACCAAATTTCGTGTGGAAGGTTCCTACATCGGCCTGAAAAAAGTTTGTACCATGTCCAAGATGCCCGTTGTTATTAGATATAAAAAAAAACAAAATAGCCATTGTGGATCCATTTTAAGCTCAACTGGCTAAATCCAGCTGAGCTTATGGCATGGCGAAGCATGCCTGCATGTGTGTGTTGCAAAGTAGGCTTCAATGAAGCAAAAATAGTCATAAGCTCAATTTATTTCCCATCTTTAGCTGATGAACCAATTATGATAACCACATCACATTGTTTTACAGGTGCCAAAGTGGCCGAGTTGTCTGAAGCATTCAATGTTAAGGATCACAGCACCTCTCATCCCTGACATTGTGCATTAACGTCCCAGTGGCGCTAGCACTTCATCTTTGAAAGTTTGTCAGTTAACTTGCTGCTTGATCGTGGTTTTCTCTGATACTCTAGTGTTCCTCCACCATTTCCAAAACTGACAGTCTCCATATACGTGAAATATTCTTGAGTTGAACGTTAAACAGCATTACAAACAAAAACAAACGTTGTCTTACATATGCAGCCAGTTGAGCAACACAGGCCCTATTGGGCCTCTTGTTTGTGTACATAATGATGATGTTGGATAAAAAAATTAAGTATGTTATAAAGTCTAACTACTAATGGTCCATAATTGTTTGTCACATGGATTTTTGTAAATATGTCTTTTATTCAAATCTTTTCTCAAAAAAAAAAAAATAAATAAATAAAGGTAAGATTAAATTAAAAAAACACTGACCTGATTAAATTTTATTTTCAAATGAATTTTTTTTTTCTAAATTCTTCTGTACATAGATCAGATTTTGGAAAAAAGTTACAATTTTATAACTTCAATGATCTTATTTGGCCTTATCCAAGATATCATCAGGGTATTTTAAGGTTAATAAAGATCAAATGGATTAATATGCATATCACGTTTCCTTATTACATGGTGTTGAATTTAAAATAAATATGAAAAAGAAATTGATGTCCAAAGATGCAATAGATAAAGTTAAAAAAATTTTGATTTTTTTTTTCAATCAGAAAAATATAGAGAAGAGCCATAAGTTAAAAATTGGGTGTTCATTGTTGTTCAGATTTTTCAAGGGGTGATCATCATGGATATTCACATCATGACATTATATCCAATATTGTAAACTAGGAAGGTGCATTATGGATAATCTTGGATATAGTGAATTTGTTGTCTTGTTGAAAAACATTAAAAATTTGTTATATGCACAGAATTAAAGAAACTTTTTGAGTAAGTCTGGTTATTTTTCCCCATTAGGTCAGTAAATTTTACATGAATTTCTAATATTTTTGAATAATTTTTTTCAAATATAGAGTTTTGTTCTCCAAATCTTTATATTACAAACAATTATGGAACAGTAGTAGAAAAAATTTATCATTCTTTCAAAGTTGATTCAAATATAAACGATTCTCCTTTAAGTGTCTTCATGGCTGTTTTGTTAAATTCAATACAAATGCTTTTTTGTTGTATAGAAAAAAAAATTGGAATGGATCTTTATGAATCTTGACTTGTCTGAATATTAAATTTATAGTTAACCTAAATTTCAACTGGGATTTGGAATGGTCATAGAATTGGCGAATTATATTATGTATGCAAAATGTCTAATTCTTTCATTCTTCCATAACAAAAAGTAAAATTAATTTCATTTCTTATAATTCAATTCATAAAATGATAAAAAATAGTAATCAAAATTTTACAACTCAACCTTTTGGTGTCACTGATGAGGAATGAATTTTCGAAATGTGCATATCTAATTGACTGGTATTTGTGTTATATATTTACTACCCGCTGCTGGTGGAGTAAAACTCCCCGAGGGTATCCATAACTCAGTAGGCAGTAGGCAGTACTTTGTACTGTCAGAAAATGTACCATTTAGCAAAATTTTCAGCCGTCTAAAATTTAAAATTTATTTAAAACTAAGGTTTGTTCTCTCATGCAAAGCATTCCTTAGCTGGATTTGGTTTTATTTAATTTTGGAACTTTAGACTCATTATTTTCAACTGTTTGGCTTATGTTCTTTAGCTATCAACCTTTTGGTCTTAGTGTCACTGATGAGGAATGAATTTCCAAAATGTGCATATCTGGCACATCAAAATTTAACTGGTATTTGTGTTATATATTAATAATAAGTAAAGAAAATTACATCACCAACATGCAAGAAAAATTACAGAAAAGTAGTTCAAGTAACAGAGCCAATTCTTTCATGCAAAATTAACAGAAAAGATCTGACCAATCAAAATGCTTGAAACAAAAGAGAATTGAATTATAGTTAACCTAAAAATCAACTGGAATTTATAATGGTCATAGAATTGGCCAGTTTCTGTCAGATTTGAGTTTTTTTTTCATTGTTCACCCACAATGATATTTATAAAAGAAAATTTAGCATGATAAAGGAACCTTGGTCTTTATCAGGATCAAGTTAGTTTTTTAAGGCTTATTAGACATTATTTGTTTTGAAAACAGTACTGTTAGCTGCACATTTAATGGACTTTGTAAACAATTAACAAATCTTTGTTTTATGTTTAAGAAGATTCAGTATCACCAATATCTTTGGAAATTGTGCAAGGAAATCTAACAGATGACCATCTTTTAAAGGTAAAGTACAACTTGAATATGCCTAAGATTATTTACCTTATTTATGTTAAAGCTGCATTAAGTTATTCAATTTTCTGAATTTTTTTTTTGTTTGTTTGTTTGTTTGTTTTTTTTTTGTTTTTTTTTTGATTTTCTAAAAGTATATTTTTTTAGAAATAGATAAAGTCTAATCACAATCTGTGAGATTCATTTTCTAAAATTTCATTCCTATTAGCTGTAAATAAAACGGAATCCTCTAACGGGTTGATCAATGTTTAATGATGATTATTTTGAGCTTGGAGCATGCCCACAGATGTACAGGAATTCCAATGAATCAAGGGTGGAACCTGACAAATTGTATTAACTGTCTGTCATTAATATCCAAATCTATTTGCAATGGTGTTATGTATCCCTTATTAAATCACAAATGACAAATTCAATGAAGTTCTGTGTTTAATTTATCGTATTTCACCATTTTGAAAGTTGTGTTTAAATGACCTGGGTTTTGATGACGTAACCAATTTCTAATATAAGATCGCAAATGCTGCATCTTGCTGGGTAATTATAAACTTCTTATAAAGCATATTTTGATATATTTATCAAATTCATAGTCAAGGTCATGGCTGCATTAGAAGATTGAAATTATATGTTACCTTGAAAGCTATTAACTTTTTGTATATACATGTATATTACCATATTGTAGTTATTGATAAGAAGGCCATTTTGATATATGTATATGGTTTAAAGTCATATGTTAAAAGGTCAGGGTCATAGTTGCCTTAGAAGATTGAAATTGCAAATTATCTTAACTGTAAACTTTTTGTATAGTCATGTACATTGTATGTATTTATATGACGATCATTTTGATGCATGGTTTAAAGTCATATGTTCAAAGGTCAAGATCATGGCTGCATAAGTATACTGAAATGGTTAATTAACTAGAAATTATCCTTTTCACATTACTACATGCATTTAGCTTTTTATAAATAAACTGTGACTAAATATTTCTGACAGTTTTGTCTCAGTCTCATACTGGCAAAAATTTGGAAAGTTTTTGTAATTACAGTTATTGTCTATTGTACTTTTCAATTATTTAAGCCAATGGGCCTCTTGTTAAATTTTATCATTCAAATCCATTCAAGATACCATACACTTGCATGGAAATGCATGTTGATTCTGATTCATTGAAAAATTTCATAAAAAGTTTGTTTTAGGGCACCATTTTTAATCAACAAACAACCTTATGATAGATATATTGAAACAAGTTAATATATATATACATCCAATGTCAGACAAAAAAATGACTTTAATCAAGGCACTCAACATATCCCACCACTTCTCCAAGGTGCACCACACTCTTGACTCTGGCTATTTCTTTGAGTTAAGGTCAACTGTTTACATACATCTTCATTTCATGCAAAATGTGCATACAAATCTAGAGAAAAAATATTTTAAAAAATATACATATGTACTACATTTGTGGGTAAGGATCCTTTGACCTATAAGTACTACAGTCATGTCATATCATCCAAGTTGAGTTGAAAAATGGTATTTTTAATCCCCATTCAAGATACTTTCTCTGATATCAAGGCAGTCAGTTTTTGGATGGTTAGTATTTATTTCATTAATTTATATTTAAATGAAAACTTCAAAGTTACTACTGCTACTTACTTTAAGAAAACATGAAAAATATCCTGTTATTTGAATGTTAAACTTCTCCTTATAGTGATAAAAAAAGTACATTTATGTATGCTTTTTTGAAACATCAATAAAAGACAGCATGGCTTTAAACTCACTGGTGAATTGAAGTCAGTTTTTAGCTCACCTGACTGAAAGCTCATGTGAGATTATGGCATGGCCCGGTGTGTGTATGTGCGTGCGTGCCTGTGTGTATGCGTGTGTGCGTTGTTAACACCTATTTTCCACTTCTCCTCCAAAACTGCTGCACAGATTTCAATGATACTTGGTCAGAAGCATATATTGGCCAGTGCAATTGAGATTTGTTCATGGCATTGTCATGGCTACCAAAGTAGGTCACTGTGACCTAGCTTGGGTCCAAAAATCTTAAAAAATCTTCTTCTCAGAAACCAATGATGGGAGAAAAAATCTGATGTGATATTTGGCTTCTCTGGGGTCTAAAGCCTATAGCTTGTTCATTTCGTGATATTTGGTCGAAAAATGGGTTACGCATTTTTGCATTTAATTTAAAAAATTTCGTAAAATGGCTTCAAATTGTTATAACTTGACTATTTGAACAGATATTGACATGGGGTTTTCAGTTTTGACTTTTTCTTGAAATGACCTTCAAATGGGTAGGTCAAAGTTCAAGGTCATGACCTAAATTCATCCCGGATATATTGAACTCGCATATATTGAACTCCCGCATATTTTGAAATGACAAAAAATCCCCTGCAAAACACCTTCTTTTTATGACCAAAAAATCCTACTTATATTGAATTCCCGGTTATATTGAACACTTTTTTGGTCCCTACAAGAGCAAATTTTATGACTTGCACCCGGATATATTGAAGTAGTATTTTGAATGGAAGTGTGATCAGTTTAGCCGAAATCATGCTGGTTACCGTCATTCTGTTGAGGCTGTATACGGGGTCGCAGTAACTGATTTTTAACTCATAATAAAAGATAAGTATCGAATGTAGTAAGTACTTTTCAAGGCAAATAAAATATGATATGTTTTTGTTAGTTGTTAAATTTAATCTTAAATAACAACATGGCATCCACGCCACAGAAAAGAAAAACTTTGTCGTTAATTACAAAATATGAACTTATAAACGAAATCGACAAAAAAGTGAAATCAAAGGCTGAAATAGCAAAATATTTTGGGATAAAACCGAGTACTTTAACAATGATTTATAAACAAAAGGATGTAATATTGCAGGCTCACAAATCGGGAGAGTTTTCACCAAAACGTAAACGTTTTAGATCTGGAAATTATAATGAAATTGAGGAGTGTTTATATAAGTGGTTCACAAATGTCAGAAGTTCAAATATTGCAGTTAGTGATGAAATTCTGATAAATAAAGCCAACGATTTTGCCAAAAATTGGGATTATATGAATTTAAAAGCTCAAACGAATTTATTTATCGATTCAAACAACATAGAGGGATTTCATTACAAAATGTGTGTGGCAAAAGTGAAAGTGTTGATTTGGATCTCGTGAATGACTATGTGTTTGTACCAATCAGGTTTGATAAAAAATTTTGTATTTTGAGTTAATAAATGAAAATTTATTTTTGAAATGGCCTATTGTGTGTACCTTGGTATATTGAATTTCAGATATATTAAACTATTTTCTCCAAAATTTTAAAGATATATAATATCTAAAACATTGTTACAATGTTCAGCATGACAAAATTTAAAAAGATACAGTTTCGTAACTATATGATAATGCATGTAGGAGTTGTTGCCCCTGAAATGTTATTTTTTGCTCATAAAAACTAAAATTGTGCATTAGCTTGAAAACTATTAACTTTTTGTATAGGCATATATATTAGAATATTGTAGGTATTGAAATGACGATCATTTTGATATATGACTTAAGGTCATATGTGCAAAGGTCAAGGTCATAGGTGCATAAAAATACTGAAATTGTTAATTATCTTGGAAACTATTAACTTTTTGTATTGGCATGTATATTGGAATATTGTAGGAATTGATATAGCGATCATTCCATTGTATGATTCAAGGTCTTACGTTTAAAGGTCAAGGTCATAGATGCACAAGAAAACTCAAATGGGTTATTATCTTGAAACTATTAACTTTTTGCATAGGCATATATATTAGAATATTGTAGGTATTGACATGACGATCTTTTTGATATATGACTTAAGGTCATACGTTCAAAGTTCAAGGTCATAGGTGCATAAAAAGACTGAAATTGTTAATTATCTTCAAAACTATTAACTTTTTGTATGGGCATGTATATTAGAATATTGTAGGAATTGATATGGGGATCATTCTGATGTATGATTCATTGTCTTATGTTTAAAAGTCAAGATCATAAGTGCATAAAAAGACTGAAATTGTTTATTATCTTGGTAACTATTAACTTTTTGCATGGGCATATATATTAGAATATTGTAGGTATTGACATCAGGACATTTTGAAATATGGCATTAGGTCATACCTTTAAAGGTCAAGGTCATAGGTGCATTAAAAGACTGAAATTGTTTGATATCTTGGAAACTATTAACTTTTTGTATTGGCATGCATATTGGAATATTGTAGGAATTGATATGGCGATCATGCTGATATAAGATTCAAGATCTTACATTCAAAGGACAAGGTCAGAGATGCATAAGAAGACTCAAATTGTTAATTATCTTGAAAACTATTAACTTTTTGTATAGACATGTATATTAGAATATTGTATGTATTTTTGCAAATGATTTTGGCCATATTCTCAGGTGAGTGTTAAGGCCCATGGGCCTCTTGTTTTGAGTTGGTTTTGAGATTCTTGAAAGTTTTATGTATTTTGTAAATCTATTGTCATGTAGGAATATGTTTATGTCAAATTTATCCATTGTACATTACAGGAAGTTGGGATGATTGTCAATAGTGTTGATGAAAAGTTATCTTTTTCTGGAGGTATTTCAAGCAGAATTTTAAAGCATGCTGGATCAAGTTTAAAAGATCAATGCCCTAAAGAATTATCATATGGGGAAGTTGTCACAACCAGTGGTGGATTTTTACCATGTAAGATATGCCATGGTGTATTGTTACCAATATGGCTTAATCGGGAAAGTATTGCAGTAAAGGTAAGACTAATTCTGTTCCTTTTACATTTATTTGAGAGTTTTCAATTTTTTTAAATTTATAACACGATTAAATATCCATCTGGGACATGGTATCTATAGCATGAAATGTTAAATTTAACCATTTTTTTCTCAACATTTTTAACTAGTGCTTCAAACAAAAAAGATAATGACACTGGATCTTTAATTTTTATTATTTTTTTCTTGATAAAGTCTGCAAAAGGTCACAAGCTTGTTTTTAGCTCACTTGAGCCTTCGGCTTGAGCTTTTCTGATCAAATTTGTCTGTCGTCGTCGTCGTCGTCAGCGTCCATGGCGTAAACTTTTACATTTTCGACTTCTTTTATGAAACTACATGGTAGATTTCAATGAAACTTGGTCAAATGCACATATGGGCTGGTGCAATTCAGATTTGTTCATGGCATTGTCATGGCTACCAAAAGTAGGTCACTGTGACCCGGGGAATCCAAAAATCTTTAAAAATCTTTTTCTCAGAAACCAACGATGGGAGAAAAAATCTGATGTGATATTTGGCTTCTCTAGGGTCATCTTATAAATTGTTCATTTTGTGAAATTTGCTAAAAAATTAGGTTACGCGTTTTTGCGTTTAATTTTAAAAATTTCATAAAATGGCTTTAAATTATTATAACTTGACTATATAAATCGATATTGACATGGGGTTTCTGTTTTTCTTGAAATGACCTTCAAAATGGGATCAAGGTCAAAGTCCAAGGTAGTGACCTAGTTTGTAATTTGTGCAGTTTTAGGCTATTTTCTTCCAAATTATAAGAGATATATGAAATCAAAACATTGTTAAAATGTTCAACATGACAAAATGTAAAAAGGTACAAAGTTTCGTAATTGTATGATAATGCATGTAGGAGTTGTTGCACCTGAAATGTTATTTTTTGCTAAAAAAAACTAAAATTGTGCATTAGCTTGAAAACTTTAAACTTTTTGTATAGGCATATATATTAGAATATTGTAGGTATTGATATGACGATCATTTTGGGATCAAGGTCAAAGTTCAAGGTCATGACCTAGTTTGTAATGGCTTTTGCCATCACTTGGCGTCCGTCGTCCGTACATAAACTTTTCACATTTTGACTATCTCCTCTGAAACCACTGGACCAATTTTAAGCAAACTTTACAGGAATGATGTATGAATGGTCCTTTACTAAGTTTGCAGACATTTCCCAGATCCACCAAAAAAACATGGCTGCCAGCGCAGGACATAGTTTAACATTGGACCTATGAGAAAAAGTATGTATTGGCTATCTCCTCTGAAACTACTGAAGCCAATTGAATCAAACTTTACAAGAATGATGTATGGATGGTCCTTTACTAAGATTGCCGAAATTATCTGGATCTACCAAAAAACATGGCTGCCAGCGCAAGACATAGTTTAACATTGGACTCTATCTGAAAAAGCATATATTGGCTATCTCCTCTGAAACTACTGCAGCCAATTAAATCAAACTTTGCGGGAATGATGTATGGATGGTCCTTTACTAAGATTGCCCAAAATTTCTGGATCCACTTAAAAACATGGATGCCAGCGCAGCACATATTTTAACATTGGACCCTATGGGAAAAGCATATATTGGCTATCTCCTCTGAAACTACTGAAGCAAATTGAATCAAACTTCACAGGAATTATGTATGGATGGTCTTTTACTAAGATAGCTGAAATTTTCCATATCTGCCAAAAAACATGGCCACCAGCACAGGGCAGATTTTAACATTGGACCCTATGGGAAAAGCATATTTTGGCTATCTCCTCTGAAGGTACTTAAGCAAATTGAATCAAACTTTGCAGGAATGATGTATGAATGATCCTTTACTAAGATAGCTGAAATTTTTTGGATCTGCCGAAAAACATGGCCACCAGCACAGGACATAGTTTAACATTGGACCCTATGGGAAAAGCATATATTGGCTATCTCCTCTGAAGCCACTGAAGCAAATTGAACCAAACTTTGCAGGAATGATGTATGGATAATTGTTTACCAGAATAGCCGAAATTTTCTGGATATGCCAAAAAAAAAAAAAAAAAAAAAAAACCATGGCCACCAGCATAGGACATAGTTTAACATTGGACCCTATGAGAAGCATATATTGGCTATCTCCTCTGAAACTACTGAAGCCAATTGAACCAAACGTTACAGGAATGATGTATGAAAGGTCCTTTCCATAGATTGCCGAAATTGCCAAAAAACTTGGACACCAGCATAAGATATAATGTTTTACATTGGACCCTATGGGATAAGCATATTTTGACTATCTCCTCTGAAGCTACTGGCTTAAATTAAACCAAGCTTTAAAGGAATGATTTAAACATCTTCTACTAAGATTACCTGGCCCAGGTGAGCGATACAGGCTCAGCCTTCTGAGCCTCTGGTTTTGTATAGACTTGCATATTAAAATAGTGTATGTATTGATATGACAATCATTTTGATATATGATTCAAGGTGATATGTTCAGAGGTCAAGGTCATGGTTGCATAAGACAGCTTAAATTGGTAATTATCTTGAAAACTATTCACTTTTTAGGTATTGATATGATTATCATTTTGATATAATTCATGGCCATAGGTTCAACAGTCAAGGTCATAGATGCATAAGACAGCTTAAATTGTTCATTATCTTCAAAACTATTTACTTTTTGTATATGCTTGTCTATTAAAATATTGTAGGTATTGATATGATGATCATTTTGATTACTGATTTAAGGTCATAGGTTCAAAGGTCAAAGTCGTAGCTGCATAAGATGGCTTAAATTGTTTATTATCTTTAAAACTATTACCTTTTTGTATAGACATTTAAATTAGAATTTTGCAGTTATTGATATGACAATCGTTTTGTTATATGGTCCAAGGTCATAGGTTTAAAAGTCAAGGTCATAACTGCATAAGATGGCTTAAATTATTAATTATTTTGAAAACTATGAACTTTTTGTATAGACATGTATATTAGAATATTGTGGGCATTAATATGATGGTCATTTTGTTAAATGGTCAAGGTCATAGCTGCAAAAGAAGTCTGCAAATGTTAATTATCTTCAAAACTATCAACTTTTTAATAGGCATGTATAATAGAATATTGCAGGTATTGATATGACTATCATTTCATGATTTTGAATTATGTTTCAAGGTCATAGGTTTTAAGGTCAAGGATGTAGCTGCATAAGTACATAAGTATAATGAAATGTTTAATGATTTGGAAATTATTCATAGTACTGCAGTTCCTTCATGCATATTAGCTACTTATAAATGGTATTTGACTATATATTTCTGATTAAGTTTGTGGCAGTTACTAACTTGAGAAAACTTGTAAAGTTTCTGTACTTCAAATATTGTCTATTGTCACTTTGCAAACAATTCTGGACATATCCTCAGGTGAGCATTAAGGCCCATTGGCCTCTTGTTTATTTTATTCACAACACACTTGGCCAGCAACAGCTTGGTCAAGCTTTATATGACTTGTATTAGGTTAATTAGTAGATTTTTAGGTCAAATTATATAGAAATAAGTTGTTAGGCCAGAATCTCTTAACTAGCTCAGAATGATCATCTTGATAAAAGCTATGTCTGGTTTGTATATAGTCATGTTGGATCTTAGGTCAAATTAAAGAATCAGAGTAATTGATTGATTTATTTTATGGAGTTTTACCTCCTAATAAAGAAGATTTTACTTATAATGAGATGTCACCAGCTATATGTGAAGTGGCAGAAATTTTGACCTTTGCAAGACACTTAGGGCACTGTGCAGGGAGGGACCTTTAATGTGTCACATCTGTCATGACATGAGACCTTTTAAGGTTGCATCTGCAGGACCCCTTTATAACAGCAACAAGAATAAGTACAAAAGTTGGCAGTTTTGTCATCATGATATTTTAAAGTTTCAATTGTAGCTGTCATAATGCAACAATAATAGTAATGATAAAAAAAGTAAGGTTTCTGGATCTCTTTTTATTCTTGTAGTCTGTGTTGGAGTCTTGTTCCTAAAGATGTGCTGTGTGGTCTGTTAGTGTATCTGCCAGGGTGTGTAGACACATCCATGGTGCTTTGGGTATAATCAGCTGTTTGTTTGTGTCTGTGTGTATGTAGAAGGATTTGTGTGTAGTAAGGCCTGTGACAACCTTATATACTCTTCTGTTACATAACAGAAGGGAACATCATGACCGAACCTTGACCAAATATCATGATTTATACAGGTTAATTAGACAAGGTGCATACATCATGAAATGACCAGCCTAAAGTTGTTAAATAGTCAGACAGTACAAGGTTTGCATGATTAATAATTAATCCTGATTATTAGGATGACCTTTAGTTATATAAAATATATAGCCGAAAGTATAATTTTGAAATATCAGAAAATATTTTGGTTAATTTTTTATATAATTTCTAATATCATTACCGGTACTTAGCTCATTAGTAAAATATGTTAAATTATATATTTTTTAAATTAGAAGAAAAAAGAAAAACCCTTTAAGAATATACAAATTAAAAATTTTTAGTGAGAAATAAACCAACATTTTATTCAAAATTAATGGAATGTCAAAACATATCCTTGAAAATTACTCCTTCATCTATTGACAAATATTCCCCAATGTGTAAGTGAAAGTTAAGATTATTTCCAGCAATTAAATTCAAAATGCATAAAATTGTTATCAGCATTTAAGGAAAACATTTATTTTTAACACCTGTTTGACTTAAGTCCATTTTATGGATCATGTTTTGCCAATGTGTAGATCAATTGGTTGAATCATCAAATCATCATATTATTCAAACTTGCTGAGAATCATGACCCTTTGTCAAAAAAAAAAAGTCAAGTTGTTCAAATATATGCATCAGTCATGTTAGGTCAATAAGTAGGTTGCTAGATCAAATCACGAAGAACCTTGTTTAAACAGTAGTAGGTAAAATGTTAACCCATCCATCATCAAACTTGCGAAGTTTGATCTGCTTGACAAAATGTAGCTCAGAGTTTTGGATCGTTTTAGGACAATATTGTTAGTAAATCACCATGTCAAATCATGAAAAGTTAAATTGTTGTTACATATTTGAATTTACATCACAATTTTAGTTAAACCTTTACTTTCTTCCTATAAAAGTTTACCTATAGGTAATATATATATTTATCCCCATTCCTAAAAATCTTTAAGATTTGATTGGCTGGTTTGCTAAAGGTATAAACCTATTAAGTCTGTTTTACACAGGATATATGAGATTTACACAGAATTTTTCTCTGGGTGTATGAAAAAAAAATGGTGGATGACCTCTATTTACAATTTGTTTTAAATCTTAATCAACCAAAAACTCACCAATTCTATGCACTATTTATGTAAAAGATAAGCGACAGATGCAGCTTTTAAGATATATATATGCACAGTAAATTGACAAAATCAGAATGTTTTATTTTTTAGAGTCTATTCATAAAATGTTTTACCATGCATACAGATGAGGAGATCCCACTTGAAATGGGTACCGAATTGTAATCAATAGACAGACTATATGTAGTTTTATAAGCAGGATGTATCTGAATTTCCAATCTGTCTGAGACACTATCACCTACAGCCCAGGGAGTCATGCTTAAAAATTATGTAACCTTGCAATAATAATAATAATAATAATAATAATAATGATAATAATAATTATTATTATTGTACATACATATATATATATATACAGTGCAACTTACAATCGCCTCCACATACCAAAGACGTGAGACCAGTCCTGAATTTATACCTTTGTTTATTAAAATAAACTTCCATAAACTGATCCCTCTGAATTCCGAGCACCAGCCTTAATAATTTTCTTCTGAAAACCAGCTGTCAGCAGTCACAATGCATCACTGAACCATAACAGACAAGAGATTTTCTGTCCACTAATCCAATTACCAAAATAACAGTTGACATAATGTATACATAATTGTACGGGTAGACGGGATAACCTGTGCAGGTGTACTTGAATAAAAAATAAAATCAATCATAATTGTTTCTTTTATTGATTATAAAATGATTGAAGTTATTGTCTTTCTGAGGTTTTTACCCATGAGGTACCCCTCACTTGAATATGTTATCATGGTGATCAGTCAGTTTTATAAACAATTTTGTTTATTTCACTCGCGCAATGCAAAATCATTGAGTATAATTTTTTTCTTAAAAAATTAACATTAAAAATTACATATTTTTTTAATTTGACACTTTAAAAAATTATTTCAATTTTATATCAAAATGTCACCACAATCTGGAAACCGGTGCCTGGAAAAACTGGATCTGCTTATAATTAAGGATTCAGCCATTGTTTTAAGTGATGTGGATAATATCTTTGCTTCATATGATGTAAATAAGTTTTATAATTCATAAGAAATTAATTAAGAAGAAATCATTGTTTCATTTTCATTCGGAAACTGTATCCCATGTGCCTTATTAACTGTGATGAGCACATATCCATTTTGTATAGTTGTTTGTATTTATCTGTCAGCTTGCAAGCTTTGGATTTATACATAAGGTATATGTTTAGATCAAGAACTCAATTTCACATTACAGGTAGGATCAATGCTTATGAGAATAACTTTTACGTCTTTTGTCAATGCACCGTTTGATAAAATTCTGAAATGGATGAGATTCGGATCAGATCGGACTACCGTATTATAAGACCCTCTAAATACCTGCCCCTCTAAAAACCAGCCAAATTCCTTGTTCCTTGTTCCCAAACAAAGCCGGTTTTCGAAAGTTGCACTGTATATATATATTTATATTTAGTTTTTTTTACTTAAATTTAATAATGTAGAAATATTGAGTAAATTATATTAATTAATTTTTTTAAAATACAGGTACTGAAATGTGTAGTTTTGAAAAGCATGGAAATGGCAGAAAAGGAACGTTGTACACAGATTGCATTCCCAGCACTTGGAACAGGCAATTTAGGTTATCCCTATCATGTAGTTTCTGAAGTTATGATTAGCAGTGTAGAAAAATATGGAAGAGAACATCCAAATACCTGTATACAAAAAGTAAAGATTGTGGTGTGGAAAGATGATCAGAAAACATTAAAGGTAATACTTTAACATCTAAAATTATAAATGTTCCCCTTAACAAAAGGATATGGTTCTTTAAATAAAGTCAACCCAACTCGGTCACATATCAGATAATGGCATTTATCAGATAGTCATATAAATGATTTAAAAATCCAAAACCTATGCAGTATGTTGAAAAATATTTGCATAATGCATAATCAAAAATGTCTAACTCCGGTTAATCACATAAAAAATTTCCTGACAAGAACCAAAAAAAAAAAAAAAAATTGCTAAAATTGAAATGCAGCCTAACCTGTGTTAATGGTCACCTGTCCATAATGGTTACCTCCATATAGCGGCCAGTTTTCGCTGGTCCAGTGTCATTTTATTATATAAAACACCTCTCCATAGCGGTCACCTGTCTAATGTGGTTAGCGGCCACTATTTTCTGTCCCGTTTAAACACAATTCTGTTTATAACGGCCAGCAATGTAAAACCGGAAGTCGAGTTATTTTTCTAAGTAACGTGTTATTTCACTTCCTGGTCATGAAGAATTGTTTACATGTGATATATCTAAGCCAAGGCATGGCTTCTCAGTGACAGGTTTAATCCGTTGATTAATGTAATTAAAACAATGGTGGACGGCTTGTCAACGGTACCGACAAAGGAGTATAAGTTGAATTCTCCACATTAAACATTATCACTAGTTAAGTGCTGGTAATTATCCATGACACGTGGGAGCCACATTTGAGTAGTAAAATCTTTTAAAATAAGACTTACGATGGTAGATTTTATTACTTTCATCATGTCAGTGCAGAAGAGAAAAGCATTAACTTTGAAAAACAGGGTAGAGGTCATTAGATAAGAAAATAAACATGTGTTAATAATATCCAAAATTCGGCAATTAATTGAAGTTTTTATTTCAATTTGGCAGTGATATATATAGAATAAAATCTCTCTCTCTCTCTCTCTCTCTCTCTCTCTCTCTCTCTCTCTCTCTCTCTTTTCTCTCTCTCTCTCTCTCTCTCTCTCTCTCTCTCTCTCTCTCATTTCTTTATTTTTTTTCACTGATAATTAAATTCATTTAAAATATTTTTTTTTAAAATGCAATTTATTTTCTACCACTAAAATTTTCAAATTTATAGAAAACACACACACACACACACACACACACCATGCAACACACACACATGCAACACACACACACACACACACACACACACACACACACACACACACACACACACACTTGTTTTTAAATCAATCAGTCAATCTTTAATGCAAGGAGAGATAATTTGTTAAAAAATTGCAAACCTGTCCATAGTGGTCACCTGTCTATAGATGCATCTTTGGCCTTGTCCGACAGCTGACCACTATAGACAGGTTTGACTGTATTCTCAGAATTATTTTTCAAAATGCAGTGTTCATAGAATATAGGCTGACAAATTATTATCAGGTGTACAAAGGAAGACTGGTATTAAATGTTGAAAGAACATAGGCTGATAACCTTCTGAAGTCTATGGGACATATACGATTACATGTATTACTCAAGACTGAGTGATTTTAAAACATCTATGGACCTGTCAATAGTTACAGTACAAAAGTAAAACAAAGATTCAGAGTCAGGCTTTTGTTTGATAATCAGTAAATACTGGAAGTAACTTGTCTAATGATGTCATGTCATTGTCCAAAAATTATTACCAGTTGCCTCTTTTTAAAGTTGTTTATTCTGCAGTCACTTTTATTTACTGAAGGAAGCCATAACCAGCTGATCGTTAAAGGTCCATATCAAAGAGATTCCCACACTGGGTTTTGGTATGAGACTTTTTTTACACATCATATCTATAAAAAATAATAAATAACATCAAAATACAGTCACAAAAGTTCTGTAGTGAGGTTAAAAAATTATTTCCAAATTAAAAGGAATGACATTTTTAGGTCATATAAGTGGTTGGTACCTCCGACAATTAGCTGTTTATTTCAGATACCTTTTGAAAAATGCAAATGCACGGTCATCAATAAACAGATAATATCAAACTTATTTTCAATGGTTAAGAAAATTTGTGTATTTTTTCTGGTATACACCTATATTTTTTGTATTATGTATGTATATATGATCATTCAATTTCATATGATATTACATACAGAAAATGTTTTTGAAGACTACATTGTTTATCACATTTAGATCACAATTATTGATCAACAAACTCATAAGAATAATTTTTCATGAAGTAAGCAACACACATGGTAAATTTAACTTTTATAGCATATTTTAATACATGTATATATATATTTATAGTCAAATCTGGTTAATCCCATAGTCTCCATTCAAAATTGTATGCAATTAACTGGGTTTTACTATTTACACATCATTACATAAGCATACATGAAAGAAAAGTAGTTGTACACTTCTAGTGTAGAATAAAGGAAATTGTAATAAAGATAGATCCCACTACTGGAAATAATTTTGTACAAAAAATAATAAAATTAATTAATAGCAACCAAATAAGTGTTTGCTAGTTTTAGCTGCAAGGTAAATTCAAACCCATTCTAATACATGTACTTCTGTGCGCCCGCTGTTTCAAATGTCATTGAGATGTACCATATGATAAAAAAATTTATTCCTTCTCACATTAGAGATTTACCAAGTTTTTAAAAAAAGCCTTTCTCATGAAAATTCTTCGAAAATATTTTGCTGTAAATTTTTTTTTTTTTTATGGTTGGGACAATTTTTAGAATTACTTCCCTTGTGCATTAAAAAAGGTCTCTGAATCACCCAGTTTATTTCAATTTCTCAAAGTTGTCCTATCATTTCAAGCATATTGCCACGTTTCCTAACATGTGCTCAATGCCACCATTTGTTCAGTGTTTTGCTGATTTTGAGCTCAACTGACCGAAAGGTCATGTGAGCTTATGGCATGGCATGGCGTGTGTATGTGCATGCATGCATGTGTACGTGCATGTGTGCGTGCATAGTTAACACCTATTATCAACTTCTCCTCCAAAACTGCTGGACAAATTTCAATGATACTTGGTCAGAAGCATATATGGGCTGATGTAATTCAGATTTGTTCATGGCATTGCCATGGCTATCAAAACTAGGTCAAGGTGACCTAGGGGTCCAAAAATCTTAAACATTCTTCTTCTTCAAAACCGATGATGGGAGAAAAAATCTGATGTAACATTTGGCTTCTCTAGGGTCTTAAGCCTATAGTTTGTTCATTTCGTGAAGTTTGGTTGAAAATTGATAAACATGTTTTTGCGTTTAATTTTGAAAATTCGTAAAATGGCTTCAAATTGTTATAACTTAACTATTTGAATAGATAATAACATGAGGTTTTCAGTTTTGACTTTATCTTGAAATGACCTTTAAAAAGGGTCAAGGTCACAAATCAAGGTCATGACCTAATTTGTGATTTATGTAGTTTTAAGCAATTTTCTTGCAAATATTATGAGATATATGAAATCAACACATTGTTAAAATGTTCAGCATGACAAAATTTAACAAGAGGCCCATGGGCCTTAACGCTCACCTGAGGATATGTTTAAAATTAATTACAAAGTACAATAGACAATATATTCAGTACAGAACCTTTACAAGTATTTTCAAGTTAAGAACTGCAACAAAACTTAATCAGAAATATAACCAGTAAAATTTCATTTATAAGTAGCTTATATAATATGCATGAAATAACTGTATTGCAATTAATAATTCCCAAATCATTAACCAATTTCACTATACTTATGCAACTATGTCCTTGGCCTTTGAACATATATAACCTATGATCGTCATGTCAATACCTACAATATTCTAATATACAAAGCCTTTACAAAAAGTTAATAATTTTCAAGATAATTAGCAATTTAAGTCTTCTGTTGCAGCTGTGACCTTGACCTTTAAACATATGACCTTGAATCATATATCAAAATGATTACCATGTCAATACCTACAATAGTCTAATATACATGCCAATACAAAAAGTTAGTAGTTTTCAAGATAATTAGAAGTTTAAGTCTTCTTTTGCAGCTGTGACCTTGACCTTTAATCATATGACCTTGAACCATATATCAAAATGATTGCTATGTCAATACCTACAATATTCTAATATACATGCCTATACAAAAAGTTAATAGTTTTCAAGATAATTAGCAATTTAAGGATTCTTTTACAGCTGTGACCTTGACCTTTCAACATATGACCTTGAACCATATTTCAAAATGATCATTGTTGCAATACCTACAATATTCTAATATACATGCCTATACAAAAAGTTAATAGTTTTCAAGATAATTAGCAATTTAAGTCTTCTTTTGCAGTTGTGACCTTGACCTTTCAACGTATGACCTTGAACCATATATCAAAATGATCGTTGTTGCAATACCTACAATATTCTTATATACATGCCAATACAAAAAGTTAATAGTTTAAAAGATAATTAGCAATTTAAGTCTTCTTTTGCAGCTGTGACCTTGGCCTTTGAACATATGACCTTGAACCATATATCAAAATGATCGCTGTCACAATACCTACATTATTCTAATATACATGCCTATACAAAAAGTTAATAGTTTTCAAGATAATTAGCAATTTAAGGCTTCTTTTGCAGCTGTGACCTTGACCTTTAAACATATGACCTTGAACCATATATCAAAATGATTGCTATGTCAATACCTACAATATTCTAATATACATGCCTATACAATAAGTTAATAGTTTTCAAGATAATTAGCAATTTAAGTCTTCTTTTGCAGCTGTGACCTTGACCTTTCATTATATGACCTTGAACCATATATCAAAATAATCGTTGTTGCAATACCTACAATATTCTAATATACATGCCTATACAAAAAGTTAATAGTTTTCAAGATAATTAGCAATTTGAGTCTTCTTTTGCAGCTGTGACCTTGGCCTTTGAACATATGACCTTGAACCATATATCAAAATGATCGTTGTTGCAATACCTACAATATTCTAATATACATGCCTTTACAAAAAGTTAATAGTTTTCAAGATAATTAGCAATTTAAGGCTTCTTTTGCAGTTGTGACCTTGACCTTTCAATGTATGACCTTGAACCATATATCAAAATGATCGTTGTTGCAATACCTACAATATTCTAATATACATGCCTATACAAAAAGTTAATAGTTTTCAAGATAATTAGCAATTTAAGTCTTCTTTTGCAGCTGTGACCTTGACCTTTTAACATATGACCTTGAACCATATATCAAAATGATCGCTGTCACAATACCTACAATATTCTAATATACATGCCAATACAAAAAGTTAATGGTTTAAAGATAATTAGCAATTTAACTCTTCTTTTGCAGCTTTGACCTTGACCTTTGAACAAATGATCTTGAACCATATATCAAAATGATTGTTTTTGCAATTCCTACAATATTCTAATATACATGCCTATACAAAAAGTTGACAGTTTTCAAGATATAGTGACAAATATATAATTTTTAGCAATTTCCCCACTCAGTGCCTTACAATTTCCCCATTTTGAGCCCCATGGCTACCATTTGTGCAAATCTGAAACTACATTACCTAAGGATGTTACAAATGAAAGAACTAAGGTATATCTCTTATAGATTCAGAGGAGAAGTTTTTCATTATTTTTCACCCTTATGGGGCCCCAAGGGGACATAACTCCTTCATTTGTGCAAATCTGAAAGGGCTTCACTCAGGCATGATGGTTACCAAGTTTCATTAAATTTGGCCCAGTGGTTTTGGAGGAGAAGATTAAAATGTAAAGTTTACGCACGACGCACGACGCACAACGCACGGCGGACGAAGATGGATAGCAATAGCTCATCTGAGCTTTCAGCTCAGGTGAGCTAAAAATGTACCAAGTTTCGAAACTATATGAAAATCCATGTAGGAGCTTTTGCCTCTGAATGTTATTTTTTGCTTATAAATACTGAAAATGTGCAATTGCTTGCAAACTTTTATCTTTTTGTATAGGCATGTATATAAGAATATTGTATGTCATGACCTAATCAAGGTCATGACTTAATTTGTGATTTATGCAGTTTTAGGCAATTTTCTTGCAAATATTATGAGATATATGAAATCAAAACATTGTTAAAATGTTCAGCATGACAAAATTTAAAAATGTACCAAATTTCGGAACTATATGATCCATGTAGGAGTTGTTGCCCCTGAAATGTTATTTTTGGCTTATAAATACTAAAATTGTGCAATAGCTTGAAAACTTTAAACTTTTTGTATAGGCATGTATATTAGAATATTGTAGGTATTGATATGACGATAATTATGATATATGGTTCAAGGTCATATGATTCAAAGGTCAAGGTCACAGCTGCAAAAGAAGACTTAAATTGCTAATTATCTTGAAAACTGTTAACTATTTGTATAGGCATATATATTAGAATATTGTAGATATTGCAGCAATGATCATTTTGATTTATGCTTCAAGATCATATGTTCAAAAGGTCAAGATCACAGCTGCAAAAGAAGACTTAAATTGCTTATTATCTTTGCAAAAGAAGACTTAAATTGCCAATTATCTTGAAAACTGTTAACTTTTTGTATAGGCATGTATACAAGAATATTGTAGGTATTGACATGATGGTCATTATGATATTTGGTTCAAGGTCATATGTTCAAAGGTCAAGGTTACAGCTGCAAAAGAAAGCTTAAATTGCTAATTATCTTGTAAACTATTAACTTTTTGTATAGGCATAGATATTAGAATATTGTAGATATTGCAGCAATGATCATTTTGATATATGGTTCAAGGTAATATGTTCAAACGTCAAGGTCACAGCTGCAAAAGAAGTAATAAATTGCTTATTATCTTGAAAACTATTAACTTTTTTGTATAGGCCTGTATATTAGAATATTGAAGGTATTGACATGACGATCATATAATGTTCAAGGTCATATATGTTCCAAGGTCAAGGACATAGTTGCATAAGTATACTGAAATTTGTTTATGATTTGGAAATTATTTATTGCATTACAGTTACTTCATGCATATTATATAAGCTCCTTATAAATGAAATGTGACTGGATATATTTCTGATTAAGTTTCGTGGCATTTCTTAACTTGAGAAAACTTGTAAAGATTTAGTACAAATTTTATATATTGTCTTTTGTGCTTTGCAAACAATTTTGGACATATCCTCAGGTGAGCATCAAGGCCCATGGGCCTTTTGTTTCTTTTAACCAACAGTCAAGGTTACCAACATATATAATGTAGTAAACACCCTTTTTTGTTATTAAACACAAGGATAAAAACTTAAAACTTCATATTGCATTAACACATAGGGTTCTACTAAGTTTGCTGGTTGATCTTTTTATATTTCTGCAGTCACCTCGGGTGAGCAGTTTCAGGTTGATCAGTCCCGTTAAAAAGCCACTTTATTAAAAAGATATTTATTAGCATCTATAAATAGAAATAGAAATTGCTTAGATTGCTAAGCATGAGCAATTTAGCAGTTTTGTTTGAATTTTAGCTTTTTGTTTTTGATTATAATCTTTTAAACTATTTTTAATTTTTTTTTCTAATTTCAGGCATTAGAAAGTTGCCAGATAAGGAGGGATTGCTTTTTAAACAATCCAGTGTTCATTGAACTCACTCCAGGTATATCTTTTTTAAATTCATTGGCAATCAACATATATATACATGTATTGTTCATTTAGCAGATTGATGACTTCTTGAAACACATGGCTTGTAGGCTCAAGCTAACCTAACCAAAGATCATGTGGGGTCATGGCAAAGTCAAGCCTGGGGTAATATGCATGCATGTTTCTGCAAGTGTGCATGTCTGTTTCTTTAGTTTTAATCATCTGATCCACTGCACAGATTTCAGGGATTGATAATTGTTCAGGAGCTTATTTGGGCAGGTAAAATTTACATTTGTTAATAGCATTGTCAATTTGCATCTGAAAGTAGGTCAAAGAGGCTTAGGGCTGCCATAATTAAAAAAAAGATTCTAAAAGTACATGTAAATTGAGGACAAGTAGAAAACATGGAAGTAATATTTAGTGAGTCTGGAGTCTCTAGCTTATACTTGTAGTTGAAAGATGAGTTTTGCTCTTAATTTGAAAACCACATTCAATACATGTAGCTACAATTTTCATTTAATGTGACTAATTGAACAACAGAAAAAGATTTTGAGTATGACAATTTCTTGAAATATCCTTCAAAATCTTATGGTCATAATTTATTTTAGCTTTTTTCCTTTTAGTACTATTTTAGCTATTTTTAACTAAACTGCCTTTAGTCAGCTGAGCTTATGTCATGGCAAAGCATGTGTGCATTTATGATTAAATTTTGATTATCTCTGAAATTTTCAAACCAGTTAAAAAAATTTAAAAAAAATATGCCATCAAATCTGCTTGGCTGATGGTGATTAAAGATTGTATTCAGCCCATCTGTCCAAAATCCATCATAGCCACCATTACTAAAAATACATGTAGAAAAACAATCAGATAAAAAGCCATTATTGATTAATATATAAAAGGAAGCTATGTATAGCTAGTATTATTTGCAACAGGTTTTTATGCCCCCGCAACAAAGTTGTGGTGGGCATTAAGAGTTACCCTTGTCCATCCGTCCGTCCTTCCGACCGTCTGTCCGTCCTTCCATCCGTCCGTCCTTCCATCACAATATTGCGTTAGAATATTGTAGGTATTGATATGACAATCATTGTGATATATGGTACAAGGTCATTTGTTCAAAGGTTAAGGTCAAAGCTGCAAAAGAAGACTTAAATTGCTAATTATCTTGAAAACTATTAACTTTTTGTATAGGCATGTATATAAAAATATTGTAGGTATTGATATGGCGATCATTTTGATATATGGTACAAGGTTGTATGCTCAAAGGTCAAGGTCACAGTTGCAAAAGAAGATTAAATTGCTAATTATCTTGAAAACTATTAACTTTTTGTATAGGCATGTATATATGAATATTGTAGGTATTGCAGCAATGATCATTTTGATATATGGTTCAAGGTCGTATGCTCAAAGGTCAAGGTCACAGCTGCAAAAGAAGACTTGAATTGCTAATTATCTTGAAAACTATTAACTCTTTTTTATAGGCATGCATTACGAATATTGTAGGTATTGCAGCAATGATCATTTTGATATATGGTTCAAGGTCATGTGTTAAAAGGTCAAGGTCACAGCTACAAAAGAAGTCATTAATTACTAATTATCTTGAAAACTATTAACTTTTTTGTATAGGCATGTATGTTAGAATATTGTAGGTATTGATATGACGATCATATATGGTTCAGGGTCATATATGTTCCAAGGTCAAGAACAAAGTTGCATAAGTATACTGAAATTTGTTAATGATTTGGAAATTATTCATTGCATTACAGTTACTTCATGCATATTATATAAGCTACTTATAAATGAAATGTGACTGGATATATTTCTGATTAGGTTTTGTGGCAGTTCTTAACTTGAGAAAACTTATAAATTTTCAATACCAATTATATTCTCTTTTGTGCTTTGCAAACAACATATCCTCAGGTGAGCGTTAAGGCCGATGGGCCTCTTGTTCACTTGACTGCACCAGGCCATTACAAATCATCTTACTGTATAGATCACCATCAGGGAAGATAACAACCTTCATCGAAAACTTAATTCAATATCTAAGCTTATATCCACTGCAAAATTGCCTTATTCTTGGTGACTTCAACATTGATAAAACAAACTTTCCAACTGCATATGCAACACTTAAAACTTTCTTCAAATCCAAGAATTTTGACCAGATCGTTGAGAATTCCACAACATTGTATGGAACGCAACTAGATTTAATATTTTCTAACATAGCTTCACATTATGAAGTCAGACAGTTTGGAACCTACTATTCTGATCACAACATTCAGCACCTGTCAATATGCAACTAGGTATTTCTTTTCATTTTTATTAATTAAATCATTAATGTCATATTATGAAGATATTTAAAAATATTCATTGTCATTTCAGTAAATTAAATAGACTCTCCTCTCTTCAATTGAATGAAAAATCAGTTGATTTGTAATTTTTTTTTTACAAATTATATTTGTGCCACTGTCAAACATGTTGTCCTTTTCAAATATTCCATCAATGTTAAATTAATGTCAAGCACTATAAAAATGAGTGTGAATTACTTTTATATTCCGTTTCCATCAATTTGACATCAAAACTGATCAATATATTGAACAGTTTTTTTCTTCACCATGACCTTTGCCTTGTATATCTGACATTGCAAAGAAATATGTGCATAAAACTTGTGACATCATATAAATAAACATAAGTACAAAGTTTCAATACAGCATGCATGATGAAAAATGTAACAATCTGCATTCAAGCAATGTACAAATAATTGAAGGTTTAACCAGTTTTATAACCCAGCTTACCAATGCATGTAACACAAACTGGAATTTGTATACCCATCAGGAACATGAACTGTGGTTTACCATTAAGTTCTCATTCTGACAAACCTTACAGGAACCTTATTAGTCAAGCAGTCTAGATCACTGCATCTTAAGTGGTCAAAATAACTTCTCATCTCTTAAATTACAAGTTCAAATCCAACTCAAATGAATTAGATCATTACTATGAGACTTCTACATCCTAGTTTAAGACAATTGCAAGTAACTCCAGAAAGTTGGTGGTTCTATCCACATATTCTAGGATTTTTCTCCATCAATAGAACTGGTATGGTTGTATATAACCTGTAATCCAACAATACATCCATTGCCCACAAATCATAACAACAATGCACAGCCTATTATGTGTAGTGTACCCTACTGAAGTAAGTTACAACAGTGACAAAAACAGCGTGGAGGCACCATGTCATCCTGACATATTTCTAGTTTTTTCAAACTTTTTCTATTGATCAAATCTTCAATTAACTGCATTACTACAAATGAAGTTAGATGCTAATTCGTAGAACATTTTCTACTTTGAAGCCAAAGGGCTGAGTAGAACCAAATTTGGCTAGAAACTTGTAGACCTTTAGATTACTACACTCATCCACAGATTAACATTACTGACTATTCACTGGAACCAAGTTCATCAGAAAAGGCCAATTCTGTACTCTTGGTTACTATTAGATGGGTTGAGCTTGATGAAATAATTTAATATATTGTGCTATTTTTTGTTTTCTGCAGTTGAAGAAGATGGGGTATTCATTTTTGTCTTGTAGACAGTTTAGGCTCTAACAAATAAATTATGTTCCTTTTTGCAATAATTTTTGGCAATTAAGTTTTAAATGGATTTCAATGTGATTTTTATGTTAAGTGCAGGAATTTTGCAATATTTTTGCTGGTAGTTTAATTTCACAAATATAATCTATTTTACAACATTTTAGAAAGCAACGGGACAATTTTTTGTCAGTCACTTTAAGTAACAGGTATTTTCTTTAGTTAGTGTAATGGCATAAAAGATCACATTTTCTGAAATAGAACAGCAAAACAAATGAATTTAAATCAGTAATAAAAAAATCTAGATTTTATATGAAAAAAAAAATACCATTGCTATGGGCTTGGCTTGCTCATGTAGTTTAGTATAGTGTATTTATTATATTTTGATATTTAAGAAAGAAGGACCCTAAAAAGTGTTTAAAGGATATTTTTTTACTCATATACATGTAGCAAAAAACTAGCTAACTTGTTGTCATTCTTTTTTCCTCTTTTGTAGGTATAGACACAGAAACAGTTTGGTTGGAAGCCATTCGTGATGACTATTACCCCGTGAAAATACAGCTTTTTCAAAAATCTGCCATAAGATATGAAGAAACAAAAGTGGTTGTTTATATCACTGATTCATCAAAACATCAAAGTAAACACTTTTATAGATTTTCTTTTATAAACAACATTTAAAATACTTTTTTATTTACATATGTTCCATGGGTAAACTTTTCTTAACCAAACACCGTCCAGGCAGATTTTGATCTAGACTGTTGCCTGGCAAGGATGCGATATTTTAAATTTTTAAGTCTTCTGTATGACCTGGTCGGGGTTTGAACAAACAACCTTCTATTCTCAAGGCAGATATTCTACTACTGAGCCACCAAGATAAGCAAGCAGATTTTATTCCTGTAATATGAAATTTAGTTGTTGGTAAAGTTTGACTTGACCATCCTGAATTCAAATGTAATAGCTGGGTTCAAAGAACAAGGTTATAACTGCAAAAGAATACAGAAATGGTTTATTATCGATTTACAGTAGAGTTTGGTTATAACGAAGTCCAGGGGACAGCTTAATAGACTTTGTTATAGGCATATTTCATTTTAAACAATTTTCCAGCCCCAGTATCGTTTTGGAGAATGCAGAGACGAGTTATCTCCCTTCTTCAATGTGTATCGCATAAACCAGAAGTAGAGGACGATAAAAGAAATTAAAGCTTATATATGGTTAATGCTAATATTTTTTTATTAAAAATAAAATATAATTTATCAATTTTGATTTTTTGTTTAAGATAATCAATAATAATCGCGAACCGTCATAAATATAACATTTTTATATATAAAGCATTTTATCATCCATTAGCTTTATTAGCCGGTAAAGTTCTATCTGTTGTATTTACAGTAAACTCAAAAAAAAACTCTAGATTAAATTAGTTAATTCAATCACAAAAAAAAAAAAAAAAAAAAAAAAAAAAACCAATCAAAAATATTTCTTTTTCACAATCTGATATGTATTTTTTTATATTATAACATTAAATTAATCTAAATTGTTCAAAACATGTAACTTTAATCCGTTGCGAATATTTATTGAAAAATTATATCTCTTTAAATGTCACAATGTAAATCCATGTTACTTTTCCGAAAATAATTAAAATCTGTTTAAAAGCCACATTCTGAACACTAATCACTAACACATGCTAAAAAAGTCGTTAATTTTTTAAGTTTCACTAATTTTCGGCTGCAAAAAAATGTTTCCTGATCGGACAAACTGTCATATATTTTTTCAATCACATTCTCCTGGGTATCCACATAAGGTCTCCATTTTGTAAATGATTCACAGGCACTTTCCCTATCAATTTACGAAATAATTAAACTGTCACACACAATTTCATTCATTAAAATAATTTTTCACAAGCTTCACTAAACCCTCGGCGTGCCTCTCGTTAAGATCAGTGAGTTTTGAATAAACATGTGAAGGTATAACATCAAACATGTTGCATTATGTGTACAGGTGATTTAACACCTATTATCCTATCATGACATCCACACTTACCGTCTGGTCGGTTACATGTTTTGAAGTGGTTTCTTTTTAATCTGTTCTCGACGGTAAGTCATAATAAGGATAAATTGTGTGACTTCATTATACACCATATATTTACCGTTCTTTTTTTCACAGGGCGTGAAATTTACTACGTTATAGGCATTTTTCCTTACAGGCCAATTCGTATTAACCAATTCAATTAAACATAAATTATATAGTAAATTGGGGGAATTTTTTCTAGTTTGTTACAGGCCTAAATTCGTAACATCCGTCTTCGTTATAGACGAACTCCACTGTACCATAAACTTTCTGTACAGGTATGTAAATTCGGATAGTGTAGACATTGATTTGACAATAATTTTGATATTGAGTACAAGGCCATTGATGCAAATGTCAAGGTTATATCTGCAAAAGAATATTAAAATGTTTTGTTGGCATATATATTAAAGTATTGCAGTCATGGCAGATTATAACATGGAGTTTTCAGTTTTGACATTTTCTGTTAATGACCTTTAAATAAATGTTGTCAAAATCAGAGGTCAAGACCTAATTTTGCCTTTCTGTTTTTGCAACTATTCTGTGGATTTTTAAGCTCACCCTAGCTGAAAGCTCAAATGAACTATTGAAGTGGTTAAAAATTTGCTTCTGTCGTGCGTAGTGCAATAGCCATTGTCTTCCATTGTGTGATAACTTTTAACAATTTAATCTTCTCTAAAACTACTGGTCCAAATTTGCTAAAACTTAGTGGTAATTATGCCTTTGCTTAGGCCATTCATATTTGCACAAAAGAAGAGTTATGTCCCCTTAGGACCCCTTAAGAAGAGTAATAGTGAAAAAAAAACTTTAAAAATTTTTCTCCTGTAAATGTATAAGAAATATATTTTATAATATTCATGTTTAATATTCCTAGGTTATCTATTTCAGATTTGCACAAATATTGTAGACATAGGGAAATAGCTAAAATTAGTTTTTTTGTCAATATCTTCAAAACTGTCAACATTTGTATAGGCATGTATATTAGAATATTCTAGGTATTAAAACAACAATCATATTGATATATTGTTCAAGCTCAGAGGTTCAAAGGTCAAGTTCACAGCTACTTTAGATTACTAAAATTTGAATTATCTTGAAAACTATTTACTTTTTGTATAGGCATGTATATAGGAATCTTGAAGGTATTGATATGGCTATCATTTTGACGTATGGTTTAAAGTTGTAGGTTCAAAGGTCAAGGTCAAACCTTAAGAATATTAAAAAATTTTAAATTTCTTAAAATTTTAACCTTTTATAAAGGCATGTATGCCAAGATACTTCAGGTATTGATATGAGGATCATTTTGATATTTGGCTTTAGGTCATTGGTTCAAAGGTCAAGATCATAGTTGCATAAATGTTCTGAAATGGTTTATTATTTGGAAATTATCCATTGTTCTTTAGTTACTTCATGTATTTTAGCTAATTATAAATGAATTGTGAACAGATATTTCTGGTTAAGTATTGTTGCAGTTCCAAACTGGGAAAAACTTGGGAAATTTCTGTAATTACAGTTATTGTCTATTGTACTTGTAACTACATGTAATGATTTTGGACATATCCTCAGGTAAGCATTAAGGCCCATGGGCTTCTTGTTATGATTGAAATTTTTCACACTTTGTAGCATTTTTTATTCATGAATCGTAGATCAGGGTCATTAACTTAATATAGCAATAGGTATACTTTATTTAAAGATTTTAATTATCAGTATTACAATTGTCTTAAATATATTTTTGGAACTTTAGATTCGTTAATCTTCAACTGTTTGGTTTATGTTTTTTTATCTATCAAACTTTTTGGCCCCTAGTGTCACTGATGAGGAATTATTTTCCAAAATGTGAACATCTGGCACATCAAAATTTAGCAGATATTTGTTATATATTTATACACCCTTCGAAATGAGGTCAAGGTCATGTCAAGTTGAATCTCGTTATCCCAAACATGGATATCTTATATTTATAGATAAGTCTAACTTTTTTATATAAAATCTTAGAACTAGTTACTTTTATTTAACCAAAAATATCCAGTTATCTTGGAACTATGAAAACTCAAATTATTTTTAAAATCATTTGTAATATCATTAATGAAAAAGATTTTCTTTAAAGCTGCATCAAGTTTTTCAATTTTCAGAATTTTTTTAAAAATAGGTAACTTCCAATCACGATTCATGAGATTCATTTTCTAAAATTTCATTCCTTTTAGCTGTAAATAAATGGAATCCTCTTACCGGTTGGTCCATGTTTATCGATGATTAAATTTTGAGCCAGGAGCATGCGCACGGATGTACGGAAACTCCAGTAAATCAAAAGTGAATCCTGACAAATTGTATTAATTGTCTGTCATTAATATCCAGATGTATTCGCAATGGTGTTATGTATCCCTTACTAAGGCACAAATGACAAATTAAATGAAGTTCTTTGTTCAATTTATCATATTTCACCATTTTGTAAATTGTGTTTAAATGACCTGGTTTTCATGACCTAAACATGTTCTAAAGTAGGATCCCACCTGCTACATCTCGCTGGGAAATTATTTTTATTTCTGTGTTTATTCGAGCTTTTATCGTTGAACCAAATGTAACATTGTTGATTAGGGACATCATCAATTAGATCAGCACAGTTTTAAAATTTTTTCCTTGGAAAACTTAATGCAGCTTTAACTTGAACTAAATTTTTTTCAATCATGTTATTTGATAAAACTACATACATGTAATATGATTCAATAAAATATCCAAAAATTACAGTAGGGAGTTTGTCACATTTTGTATTATGGTCTTAGTGATTTAAAACTCAATCAGACCTGTTTGCTTTTGTAATTTGATCATTCTTGTCATCACATAAACAAACAGTAATCTAATGAAATAGGTGTGGTTTTAATTAATATCAAGTGTCCTTTGGATGAGACCTTAAAAAACTGATGCCCTATGTCACGGCATGCGTGACACATCATTGGTTAAACTCTACCTATTATATACACTTGACTAATTGTGTCTTTGTTGTTATAAGTAGCAGCAAAGGTGACACAAATTAAACAATTATATATAAAACATAATAGATTACAATGGGTATTTCTACCTTTATATCTGATGGCTTCAGTTGACATGATAAGTATGACTTCATATATTTTTCTTCAAAATTTTACGTAATATCAGTCGATACTGTAGTCTTTACTACAGTAAATTTTTAAACTACATGTATGTAAGTTACTACATTGTATTTAGTGTGATCAATAATTTATATTTAAATTATTTATTGCCAATCTTCATACATCAGAGGATCAAAGAAATGTGGTTGATATTTTCTGCAAAAAATTTGGGAAATTATAAAATTTAATAAAAAATTATATTAAAGAAGTGGACTTTATAGACTGGTTCTGGGGTCATTTGGGACTGAAAAGGGTGGACTTTATTCACATTTGACAGGTGGACTTTATATAGAGGTTCATTATATAGTAAAATCCATTTGGGATACTTCAGACTGGTTGTTATAGACAGGTGGACTTTATATAGAGGTGGACTCTACAGCAGGTTATACTGTATATGTATGTAGCATTTACATGTTGATTAATGTGCATGTTTCTTTTTAATTTTGAAAACACTGAAGTGATTGGTTTTTTTTTTTAGGTCAGCCAACTTACCAAGATGCAGATATAAATTATACCTACAATCTAATCAAAGATCAGTATGAAATCTCAATAGCATATCAAGATAGAAATTTTGAACACCTCATTGAGAAATGTTTAAATTTCACCTCAGAGAACAGACTATTATCAATTGCTTTTGATGTTGTTGCCAAAGGTATGTTACTATATAAACCACCTAAAAGTGAAAGTTGATATTTTTTTATCTGTTCTGCCCATTGGGCCTCTGTTATATTTTATTATATATGTATTTTTTGCATTTAGATGATATACAAGACGAGGGAGGAAGCCAAACACACACACACATTTACTCAGACATACATGCCTACAAATACATAATCTTTGCATAATTTATAATATACATTCAAATACATAAATAATATATATGATTTTTAGTATACATTTAGATATTTTAATAATATATGAAATTATTCAAAAGTTACATTAATAAAATTTGTTGCTCATGTATTATTTTATTTGAGATAATATGACTGATGAAATTTTCAAAGTATTAAAATATAACTTGTAAATTCAATAAAGATTCATATTTATTCACTAACCTCTAATAAATACATGGAAAAAAAAACATACATTTATAAGCATAAAACATAAATTCAAAAAGTCATCTGATTTTGATTTTTCAATCTATGGTTATACATATTTATTCTTAAAATACATGCAGAGAAAAACGATGAGATAAAAAAAAAATCAGCTCAATTCTCATTTGTAGCAACTTCTTGATAAAAAAAATGGAAAATTTGAGATTGTCAGAAAAAAGGCAGCAATTGCCTTTCACTTATAAGGTGACTTGTTTTCCTCTTGTTTGTTATTGACATTACATGAAATATGACAATTGTTTTTTTTTTTTTTTTTTTTTTTTTTTTTTTTTTTTAAAATACATGTAAGTATACTTTATCTGTTTTTATAGATGTTTTACCACAAGAAGAATTTGTAAAATTAGCCCAAACCTTGAAAAAAATAGTTTTGAATCACACAATTGAAAAAGTGGATAAAGTGAAGATTTATTTGGATGTAGAGGAAAATATCCTGGATTTGTGTTGTAAAGCAGATCATGCCTCTGAATCATGGCTCAGTTTGGAAAAATACAGAAATTTATTTAACACAAAAGGTAATACTGCAAATGTATTAACATCTTTTAGTTTACCTAAGCTAATGCTCATGGTGAGATTTTTAAATATTCTATTGTTCATTGTTTCTTGTCATTAAAATTACAGGACATATTATGGTATGGTTTGGTCCTTCTGTCCATCCATACATGAACTTTTTTCTTGCACAGGCCATATCTTTTGACTTGATTAGGATATCAAGATGATACTAATACAAACATGTACCATGGGAAGGTGTATAAAATTTAGATCTGAGTATTGAAGGTCAAGGTCACAGGTTGAGTTCAAAGGTCAAATAAGGACATTATGTAGAAAATGCAAGAACTTTATTATCTCCATTTAATTTCTATCAAATTTGTTATGGATTTACAACAAGTAACAATGTTTAACATATGGAACAGGTTTTTTTGGTCGCATTTCAATTTTTTGTAGAATTATTGTTATGGTTCTTTGTATCTAGTTTTTGGTATCTTGTGTTTAATTTTCTTGTGGGTGCAACTTGTTCCACAGTTTTCCACCTATTGTTTTTAAATTTGGCATGCTTGATCTGAATTATATGAAGATGTGCATGCTGTAGAATGAAGATGCTGAGTGAAATTTTACAGGAGTTATGACCCTTTGAGTGCCAAAAAGGACTTAATGTGGAATATGCAAAAACTTTTATATTTTTTTTATTGAATTAATTCCTTTTGAATTTGATATGGATTTACAATAAGTAACAATGTTTATCATATAAAACAAGTTTTTGTGTCATGTTTCAATTTTTCGCAGAATTAGAGCTATGGTTCTTTGTATCTAGTTTCTGGTATCTTGTGTTTATTTTTTATGGATGGAACTTGTCTCACAGTTTTAGACTGTTTTGAATTTTGGCATGTGTTATTGGGATCATATGAAGATGTGTCATCTTAAAATGAAGTTATGGCCCTTTGTGTGCCAAATAAGGTCATTTTTTATTTAATTCCTTTTAAATTTGGTATGGCTCTACAAGAAGCAATAGTGTTTAACATGTTTGATCACCAATAATTGACATTTCCAATTAGCATTTTGGCATATATCACCCCACTCTGAGGTGGTATTGTTTCAAGTTACAAGTTTACAACTTTCTTTATTTCTCTTTTTGCATACATGTACAAATTGAGAACATATACAAAATTACAAATATATTACATATAAACAATGCATGAGTAACAGCATATATAATATCAACCCGGAGGACTGATTCTCTCCTTAACAATCTTGATGAATTTACATAGTTTAATTTGTAATGATATTTTTGTGTTATTGAACAAAGCATAGAATTTAAAAGCATTTGGTTTTTTACTAAAATAAGTAGGAATATAAAGGTTTCTTTCAAAAGATAAGGCATTACAACACAAAATATAATGATATTCATCACCCAAATCACTGTTACAAAGATTACAAAGTCTTTCTTGCCTTGGTATATTGACCTACCGTCCTGTTTCTATTGGCAGTTTATGATTACTACATCTAAAGTTGCTTAAAATAGTTTTATTACTATAAGTGAGTTCAGAGATTAGATAAGTTTGTAACTTAAAATCAAAATGTGTAAATAAATTGTAAGAAATTCCTCTTGAGGAGTTATGGCAATCAGCAGCCCACTGTTGCAAAAACTGATCAAAGATTGTTTGTTTGATACTGTTAATTAACCATGTTCTGTTATTATAATTATGAGAAAACCAAATATTGTGCATGCCACAGTCATTCAAAATATTTTCAACCATACTTATCCAATTTGTTTTAATACCATTTTAACATCTTGTCACTAACTAAGATGTATAGAAGCTTAAAACTTAAGTATAACATCAATGAAAAAAAGCTCTTTCAGTGAATGTGGTTGACCTTGATCAGGTTCACAGTGACCTCGAGAAATAAAAATGTTTGTACAAAGTTTGTAAAGATGGCTACTCTTTATACTTACATTCTTTTGTCAAAGTAACCTAAAAAAGTAAGACCTTAAAATATTTTCTCTTCATAAACCAAAAAAAAAAAATGGAAGCTGCTTGAAACTTCGTTATGTAGGTAAAATAATTTAATGATATAAATCTGATTTAGGCTATTACTTAGACAAGCAATTTAAGGCTTAGGAACATCTTGTTTACTGTTTACTATATAAGAAATTACACGTACTGTTGACTCGTTAATTCAAAAAAGGGGTCAGAAGAAAAATTTCAATTTATCAGAATTTCGAATCAACCGTTTTAATCACTGACGATGTGAAACGGGAGATAACTCTAATAGTAAAACACTCCTCTATTGACATCACATGTTTGCTGTTATGTATTATAGTGTATTGCTTACAATTAACATTGAAAATTTAAGATTAAGTTTAAATTAAACATTAAAAATTAAAAATAGTATGGTGAATGTCAGGCGGACGGGTGGGGAAAATAGGGTACCAACTTTGTGAACTCAACTCCATCTACAGTTTTCAACCAAAAACCTTGAAACTTCACAGAATGTTTCTATATATATTGAAGATGTGCACCTGACTTTATGGAAATGTTTCAAGATTTTTTCCCATTTTTCCAGACTTTGAAACTTAGTCACTTTTTTGCAAGTATTTGAACTGGGGGTACCTACTTTGTGAACTCAAATCCTCCTACAATTTTCAACCGAAACCTTTAAACTTCACAGAGTGTTTCTATAAATATTGAAGATGTGCACCTGACTTTTTGGAAATATTTCAGGAATTTTTTCCCTTTTTTCCAGACTTTGAAACTTAGTTACTTAAAAGTTTGTACAGTATATATCAAAAGATTATCAATCAGAGATGTGCACCTGACTTCATGGCATTGTTTTCCAGAGAGAAAAAAGAGTATCTATTTTGTTAAATAACTCCTTCTACATTGTTTCATGAAGATCGATATATATATATATATATATATATATATATATATATATATATATATATATATATATATATATGTATAAAAATGGAAAGATTATATTTAATGTCCATTTTATTCTGTATGATAGGTTCACAACTTGTCTTGGAGGAATGCTGTCACCCTATTGCCTATCTGTCCTGTACTGTCCATCTAATCCAGTCCATTCCAATGTAAAGTTTCTGGTGCACATTTTTTCAATTTGCTGTAGCTTTAGAAAATGTTAAAATTTTAAGATTTTCCTAATAAATATGTATATTTGTTTCATTACTTTTTCATATATATTGCCATTGTTGGACCTATTCCCCATTTTTCATGACTTTCTGTGAAGTATAAAAAAAACAATTTGTGCATCTTGCTTTGTGCAATTATTTAAAATTCCTTCCACAATTTACTCCCATTCAATAGAAATTTAAAAAACAACCCACCCTTTTGAGTCTTTGACCCATTTTTATACGCCCGTCAAAGACGGGGCGTATTATGGGATCACCCTTGGCGGGCGGATGGGCGGGCGGGCGTACTGGCGGCGGGTTTGTCCGGCCCATAACTCTGACATCTATGGTCAGAATGACTTGAAACTTGGTATGCTTACTTACCACGATGATGCAAAGTGCAGTGCTCAGGAACCGTAACTCTAGCTTCCTTAATTTTTGAGTTATTCCCCTTTGAATGCTGTTAGCATGTTTGTCCGGATCATAACTTTGACATCTATGGTCAGAATGACTTGAAACTTGGTATGCTTACTTACCACGATGATGCCAAGTGCATTGCACAGGAACCGTAACTCTAGCTTCCTTAATTTTTGAGTTATTCCCCTTTGTGTGCTGCCAGAATACGCGACGGGTTTGTCTGGCCTATAACTCTGACATCTATGGTCAGAATGACTTGAAACTTGGTATGCTTACTTACCACGATGATCCGAAGTGCAGTGCTCAGGAACCGTAACTCTAGCTTCCTTAATTCATTCTACCAGGGAGCAGATACACATAGAGTTGTAGGCTGAAGAACTTGCTGTCTTTCAAACAACCCAGTATACTAGAGATTACCTCAATTTTGTGATGAAGGTTACAAGAACATGATGGTAAAATTATATAAATGGTGTGGCTGGTGGTAAGTCTATTTTGTTACTGAAAATAATACCAAAATCTCAATAATTACTATTGTTTTTTATTGTACTTGTTGACTTGTGCACTGCATTTTGTATCATTGTGATGAATAATTGAATTGACTTATTGATTATGAACAGCTCATATGAACTGTATAAGTCCCTTTACAGTTCATAATAAACAAAATATCCACATAAATGACTTGCAGATTTGACGGGCGTATCATGCTCTGCCATGCGGAACTCTTGTTTGAACAATAAAATAAGTAAATCGGAAGCTTTACTGGAAGTTACAAGGTTCCATTGAAATTTTCCATTAAACACTGACTATGGCGAGGCTCAGTTAAAGTTTCTTTATTCGTAATCATAACTTCTTCATCTGTAATCCTTAATGTCAGACTTTTGTGATTTTTAAAATCATGGCTTGGCATGTCACACAGCTGAATGGTGAATTCCACTTGCCTTGACAGATCAAGTAAATTAAAGTGTTGCGAATAGATAGGGTATTCTTTTGAACAATGGCTGTGGAAGTATCGGACTAATGGATTAATTATTTCAGGTATAAATCAATATTTGTAAGATAAAATATTTTTGTGTATATGTAATCTTTTTATTTTGCCCATCCGCTTGTTTTCAACTTGATGTATAAACAAATTCAAACTACAATAAACAAGGAAAGTACATGTTTATTTTGATTTAAATGTTGGAATTTTCATATTTTGTAATCTGCACTGAAAATTCACTATGATTTAAGCAAAATTTTGAATTTCGGTATTTCAATTTAAACTCAGAGATTTGCATAGAAATACATAGCGATCTGATGGGACCGTTTGTATCATTTCGATTTAAGCGAAATTTCAATTCAACCGATTTCGAATTAACGAGAGTCGACTGAATTTAATTACTAGTACATGAAGTTGTAAATAGGCACTAAGAGTTTTTTTTTTTTGGTTAATATTTTGTCTTTGAGTTTAGCATCATGTGTCCTACTTTTCACAGTTCTGTATTTATGGTAGTTTGGGAGACCTTTTGAATCATTTCATTGATACAGGATTTTTTTCTAAATATATTTTTATTGTCAGTGAACTGGTCAAAAAAGATTTGTGATATGCGCCAATGCCTTAAAAAAGCTGTGAAGATATCTGTGGCTTCAGAAAAGTTTGATAATGGTAAAACTGCTATGAATTGTCTACAAAATATGGTCAACAAAAAAAGGCAGCAGACAGGTGCAACAAATTCTGAGGTAAGGTGACCCACCTTTAGTTTATAGAGAGTAGATAGATAACCATTCAACATATGTAACAGAATTTTTCCTCACATTTATATTTGGCTGGTAATTAGCGAAATATGCAAATTAAAAGTGCTAAAAATAGCTTAATCTTTGAAAATCTTCTCTAAATTTATAGAGCCAAATGGAACGATATTTGGTGTGGAAGGTCACTAGGTAGAGTAGTTAATAGTTTTTACAAATCAGCTTCTTGCGACATCCAAGATGGCCACCATTGCTATAAATAGCAAAAGTGCTAAATGGCTATTACATATTTAATTATCAAGTGATTAAGTTCAAATTTGGTTTAATGACGGTAGATAGATAGCCATTTAACATATGATAACAGAATTTTTCCTCAAATTTTAATTAGCTCCTAATTAGCGAAATATGCAAATAAGCTGCTATAAATATCTAAATCTTTGAAAATTGTCTCCTCTTAAACAACTAAGCCAAATGGAATGATATTTGTTGTGGAAGGTCCCTAGGTGGAGAAGTTTTATAGTTTGTACAAATCAGCTTTTTGCAATATCCAAGATGGCCACCATTGCTATAAATAGCAAAAAGTGCTAAATGGCTATTACAGATTTAATTATCAAGTGATTAAGTTCAAATTTGGTTTATAAAGATTAGATAGATGGCCTTTTAACATATGTAATAGGATTTTTTTTGTCACACTTATAATTTAGCTGTTAATTAGCATAATATGCAAATAAACTGCTAAAAATAGCTAATTCTTTAAAATCTTCTCCCCTAAAACTACAAAGCCAAATGGAAAGATATTTGGTGTGGAAGGTCCCTAGGTGAAGAAGTTTTATAGTTTGTGCAAATCAGCTTCTTGCAACATTTGAGATGGCCGCCTTTGCTATAAAAAGCAAAAAGTGCTAAATGGCTATTACATATTTAATTATCAAGTGATTAAGTTCAAATTTTGTTTATAGAGAGTAGATAGGTAGCCATTTAACATATGTAAAATGATTTTTCCTCACATTTATAAGGTTCCTAGGTGGAGTAGTTAAAAGTTTGTACAAATCTGCTTCTTGTGGCATTCAAGATGGCCACCGTTGAGATGCCACTTGTTTGCCATTTGTACAGTACAGGCCCTATTGGGCCTCTTGGTCAACTTAAAATTTTTCAACAATGCAGACAAATCTTGTACATCAAACTCCTCCTACATTATTAAACTGATACTATTTAAACATTGCAGGCTTCTTCCTTATCACCTACAGATTATCCCATGATTTTAAGCTCACCTGGCAAAGCCAGGGTGAGCTAATGGTATGGTAAAGCATGCATGTGTGCATCCATCTGCATGCATCCATGTGTCAGTAAACTTTAATCTTCTCCTCTAAAAACTAACTGGCCAATTTAAATAATTTGGTATGGAAGGTTCTTAGTAACTAGAAATTAAAAACTGTATCCGATATGTCCATCCTAAATTCAAGATGTCGGGGACAAAACATATGTAACAGGTTTTTCTGAAAATTTTTCCTTCGCCCGATTATTACAAAATCTGCATATAAGGTCAATTTTTAGCCTCAATCTTTAAAGATCTTTCTCTCTGAAAGTACATGGCCAGTTGGAAGGAAATTGAGTGTGGAAGGTCCTTTATAGAAAAAATAAATAATTGCATCTGACATGTTTTTTGGAAATCCAAGATGGCTGCCATTACTATAGCCAAAACCTATAAATGGCCATTACAGATTTATTTATGTGCTGATTTTTTTGAAATTTGAAACATAGAAAATAGATGTCGGTGGATAAAGCACATGTAGTTGGTTTTCTGTATAGATTAAAAATTGTATCCAACATGTCTTTTGGAAATCCAAGATGGCTGCCATTACTATAAATAGCAAAAACCTATAAATGGCCATTACAGGTTCATTTATGTACCAATTTTGTTGAAATTTGAAACATACAAAATAGATGTCGGGGGATAAAACCAGGCCTTCACAAACACCAATTTTTAGCGAAAAGACAAAAGACATGTTGGATACAATTTTTAATCTATACAGAAAAACCAACTACATGTGCTTTATCCACCGACATCTATTTTCTATGTTTCAAACTTTAAAAAGCCGATTGAAAAATATCCGAATCGGCTTTTTCCCCACAATAGTAAGACAAAACCTGATTATAAATTCCTTAATGCCAGCTTGTTAACCAGTTTAAAGTACTCAGGACAGTGTCACGATACACTGAACTTCCCTATTCACAGGTAATTACCTAATACCTTACAAGTTAATTGATTACTAGTGGCTTCACCTGTTCACATCATTTCTACTGGAATATACACATGCCTATCAATCCTGTTTATAGATAGTTAATAACCACCCCTGATCTCTATATACAATAGCTGACTAGATTGATTACAACTGTTTTTCGGGTTACCGACAACAACATGATCACCGATCACGACATTACATGTGGTTTTTGTATCTGGATCATTTGTTGTTTATGTTATATGAGGATATATTTTAAGTTACTGGTGATGGATTTTTGCAAGATATTAATAAGCGGTATTTATGAACATTTATCTACATATGCGACATTATCACACATCGACCTAGAATTTATCATTAAAATAACAGATATCCCAATGTACCAAACAGAATTCAGTTTAACTGTTTATTGATGTTTTGTTGCATTGCCAATGGCTGGACAGTTGTGGAAAGATTAAAAGCAGTACGTTAACACCATATTTTCAAATAAAAATTTTAATGTTTATTGCTTTACCTAACTGATTTATGTTATTAAAAACAGAATATTATTATTATTAATTTTTTTTTTTTTTTTTGGGGGGGGGGGGGGGGGGGGGTTGGGTTGATGTACCATTCATCGAACACCAATTGACCTTACCAGTGTTTGTTGAGCCCTGGTTTTTCAAGGTCATTGGTTCTAATGTCAAGGACCTAGCTGCATAAAACTGCTATCTTAATTATCTTGAAAATTATTAACTTTTTATATAGGCATGTATATTAGAATATTTTAGTTGTTTATATGATGATAATTTTAAAATATGGTTGAATGTGATAGGTTCAAAGGTCAAGGACATAGCTGCATAACCATACTGAAATGGTTAATGATTTGGAAATTATTCATTGTACTATAGTTACTACATGCATATTAGCTACTTATTTATAAATAAATTGTTATTAGATATCTCTGATTTAGTATTGTGGCAGTTCTAAACTTGAGAAAATTTGGAAAGTTTTTGTAATTTATACATTGTATATTGCACTTTGCAAACAATTATAGACATATCCTCGGAGTAGCATTTAGGCCCATGGGCCTCTTTTTTAATAAAAAAGGCACACTCTGAGAAAATTTTGAAAGTACGTGTACACCTAAATCTTGATGAATTACATTTCAGATGTTGTTTGAATAGTTTCTAGATTATATTCAATGCCTGTTTACCGTATGTTTAAATTTTGGGATAGATCTGAGATTTTAGATGAAAAAATACAAATTTTGAGAAAATACATTTTGTTCTAAACGAATATTATTTTGGACTTCAAATAAAGCTGTATTAGTTTCTGTGTTATTTACCTTGTATAAGAGATTATATTTCAGTTTTAGGGCAGATCCAAGATTTTGGATAAAAATGTAAATACATAGTTTACTTAAATAAACATGAATATTTTCTTTAAATTTGATGTGATTAAAGTTTTCATGCTATGAATAATAAAAACTATAGTTCAGCTATCCATACAGTGTTATGTGAAAAGAAAGATATTTGTGTGAAAAATACAATTTTTAGCTCACCGCAGCTGAAAGCTCAGATGAGCTATTGCTATCCATCTCTGTGCGTCGTCCGACGTGCATCGTGTGTAAACTTTTTACATTTTAATCATCTCCTCCAAAACCACTGGGCCAAATTTAATGAAACTTGGTAACCATCATGCCTGGGTGAAGCCCTTTCAGATTTGCACAAATGAAGGAGTTATGTCCCCTTGGGGCCCCATAAAGGGGGAAATAGTGAAAGACTTTAAAAATCTTCTCCTCTAAATGTACAAGAGATACACCTTAGTTATTTCATTTATAACATCTTTTGGTCATGTAGTTTTAGATTTGGACAAATGGTAGCCATGGGGCTCAAAATGGGGAAATTATAAGGCACTGAGTGGGGAAATTGCTAAAAATTATATATCTGTCACAAGGTCACAGCTGCAAAAAAAGACTGAAATTGCTAAATATCTTGAAAACAATTAACTCTTTGTATAGGCATGTATATTAGAATATTGTAGGTATTGACATGACAATCATTTTGATATATGGTTCAAGGTCATATGTTGAAAGTTCAAGGTCACAGCTGCAAAAAAAGACTGAAATTGCTAAATACAGTAGAACTTCGATGGCTCGAAGTCCAAGGGACTTCGACTAAATATTCGAGCCATCGGGGGGTTCGAGCGATCGAACATCGAGATATGATTGGAGGTTCACATTCAAATGTTAACCGAGCGTCAAAAAATTTTTAAAATTGTTTTACATGTAGATAAACTAAAAGGTCAAATAATGCAATGTTCGAATTAAAATTCGATTATTTATCACGAAATATTTTTTTAAAAAATCATAAAAGAATAAAATGTCCCAATTAAAAATACCAAATTTATTTCAAATTACATGTTGACCTGCAACTTGCCGTATGATGTTATTTGGCTACGTGGTTAGAATATGGCACTTTATTTTAATTTTAACAGGTGATGATACAAAATAAACTTACTTTATTCTTTATTACACATGTACTATAAAGAAAAACAAAACAAAACACAGTTTTACCGGTCGTTTTCATCACAGGAAATAACGATAATACACATTACTATACATATTCCAAGGGCATGTAAATTACAGATTCCCGATGTGCAATCAAAAGGCACGAGCGTCTGAGTTGTTTTAAAAATAGCGATCAAACACTTCCGCGTGTCGTAAACGGATTAAGAGATTAAAGAACTAAGCATATCGACACTTCATAATTAGGTTAATAATTAATTAATTAATTAATTACTGCCGAGATTAATCGTTTCGTTCCACTCTATTACTTTTGATGAAATCTGTATTATGGCTTCAGCTTGTGTTTTGTTTACAATGACCAGGATCACATGTCCTTCTGACAAAAATTGTATTCGAAGCGAAAGAAGTTGAATTTTCACTAACTCTATACTTTAAAAAAAATATTTATTGTTCGAGCGAGCGGGGGTATTCGAGTTAACGAAGTTCGAGCCATCGAGTTTTTTTTACATAGGATATAATAGGAAATTGGTCGGGACCAACAGATGACTTCGCGTTATCCAGGGTATTCCGAGGCAACGACGTTCGAGCGATCGAAGTTTTACTGTATCTTGAAAACTATTAACTTTTTGTATAGGCATGTATATTAGAATATTGTAGGTTTTGCAACAACGATCATTTTGATATATAGTTCAAGGTCATATGTTGAAAGGTCAAAGTCACAGCTGCAAAAGAATTCTTAAATTGCTAATTATCTTGAAAACTATCAACTTTTTGTATAAGCATGTATATTTGAATATTGTAGGTTTTGCAATAACGATCATTTTGATATATGGTTTAAGGTTATATGTTCAAAAGTCAAGGTCATATCAACATAGGAAAACTAAAAATATTAATTATCTTGAAAGCTTTTTATTTCATGCATAGGCATGTTTATTAAAATATTGTAGGCATTGACATGACAATCATATATGGTTTGAAGTTATATATGTTCAAAGGTCAAGGACATAGCTGCATAATTATACTGAAATTGATTAATGATGGCACTAGAGTTACTTCATGCATATTTTATAAGCTACTTATAAATGAAAAGTGAGTGGATATACTTCTGATTAAGTTTTGTGGGAGTTCTTAACTTCAGAAAACTTTTAAACTTTCTCTTCTTAATATATTGTCTTTTGCACTTTGCAAACAATATTGGACATATCTTCAGGTGAGCGTTAAGGCCCATGGGCCTCTTGTTGAATTTATGAAATGCATTTTATTCTGAACACTCATTATTTTTATCACATACCTATTGAATCTTGCTATAGCTATACATCACATTTTCTGGCTATGTGATACAATGGTCTGTATCGCACATGTGTGATGCAACATTCCTTATAGTAGCAGACTACTTTCAGGAGAATTCCCTTTTAGGACGACAATAACATGCGTCATTCATTATGTGAAAACTTTTCCTTGTGATGTCATTGGTCAGTTGAGAGAATTTTGTCAAGTTGGGAGAATCCCAGATGATGTTAACAAATTTTGTTAAATCAGTGTTTGTTTCTTAAGTTTTTACCAAGATTACAATTGTAGAACATGTAGTAAAATGCACTTATCAAATGATGTTTACCAGAATAAATGTCTGTTGTATTTAATTACTACCTAGTAGTTTTTTTCAGTTTTTCCAGTCAGATTAAAATCAATATAAAAGAAAAACTGATTGTTAATTTATTGGCAGATGAAGTCAGAAAGAAAGCTTTGCATTCAGTTAGGAAAGTTATGTGATAAATACAAAACCACACATATGTGGTTTTCTGAGGTAGCTGATCACACTTGTTTATTGTGTGGACGCACATATTACAATTGTGCGCTGAGTGCACTTGTTCGTCTGCACAATAAACTCATGCAATCATTAACATCAGAAAACCACATACAGTAAAACCTTGTTATAATGCTAACATTTATCCATTAATATTTTGGCGTTATAACGAGTTTGGTGATAAACTGAGAGAGACAGAAACCGGAAGTTGACATGTGTACTTTTTTGGTTAATGTGGGATATGTACGTTAAAATCGAAATTGGAGACGGCTCATTTAAATCGTTTTCAGTGGTAGACTCATATGATTTAAAAATTCGTTTTATTTTCTTTATTATTATTATTATTATTTTTTTTTTTTTTTGTATTCTGGGTTCGAGCATTAGTAAACACAACTTCAATGCCTTCTCAAAATACATAGCACTCCAGTGTCATTTTCTTGGAGTACCTCCGTCACCGTAATGGCCTTTTTGCAGGCAAATTATCACCAACAGTTCTTTGTTTTACTCCAATTCCCCATAACGTAAAAGAATAATCAGCAGTTTCTAGCTGTGTAATTTTAGCAAGTTTTCATAATATTTCATAATATACTTTTTCTGTTTGATTCTCAACGAAATTCCTTTTTCGTTTTGGTGTCGACGTTTTGTTTATACATTAAATATAATCAACAAACAAAAACAAAGATCAGGTGAGTATTTTTTATTTATAAAAAAAACACAATTCAGTAATCGCTATTTTTTCTAATATCGGGAAGCCATACATACATGTAGTTGTATACGCATGAATGAGTCTCTGACTGTCCATCCTTGTGTCTACTTTAAATAAAATCAGTCACGTGTGACCATGTTAATTGGTGATAATATCGAGGTTACAACAACGGTGAAATGATCATTGGTTATAAGGAAAGGGTGGCGGATGGCGATAGGTGAATTTGGCATTAAAACGGGGGTTTTTACATGAGGGAAAACGGGTCTACTTGATACTTTGGTGATAAGCGAGTTTGGGGATAAATCGGGTGGCGATAGATCGGGGTTTTACTGTATGTGTGGTTTTGCATATTTAACATCAAATGCGTTATGATAAATCTCAATGTAATGTACAGTAAAGAAGATCAGTTTTTAATGTGAGGCTTTGTCTGTCATAAAGATTTTGAATCCAACTGAATGAAGTATGTGAAAAAAGTGAGTTGTGAGTTCCTATGTATGTGTGGGTGTGTACATGTGCAAGTGGATGCATGCATTCATATGTAACCTGTTAATGTATTTGGTTCCAGTGTTAAATACATGTAATTTTATTTTTGTTTTGCCTGCCTTATATATTTTTTTTCTTCAAAAATATGATTTAGAATCATTAACTAAACTTTGTCTTCTGTGGGTGCCATGTTGTATACACTGACAACATATAAAGGGAAGTATGTTACTTCCGTACTGACTATGTATGGGATCAAGCTGGCCTGATATTAAATATATATTGAGTCACCATATTATCAAGATTATCAAATAAAACTTATGGAAACTGGGAGGAGGTAAAATATAATAAATTATAATGTATTTCATACAGTCAACATATCAGTGTTTTTCATATATTTACAAAATTTAAAATAATACTACAGTAAGACTGAATCTTAAAAACATATTTTCTACTTGATCAAAAACTAACTAGGCGAGACAGTTAATTCCGTGGTATTCTTGTTTAGAGAGCAGTAAAATCTGAAAAAATGAATGTCAGCTTATTTTGTTGAATACTTAATGCCTATGAGTTATGAGTATCATGTATTTCTTGATTGTGATTTGAACATGGATTGGTATGTTTGTTTTTGATTAAGACATGACACGCATTAAAAAAATTAAAATGTCATCCTTTCCCCCATGTCCCTTTCGACTGAAACAGGTGGCGGAGGATATAGTCACTTTTGTGACAAACTCTTGTTTAACTGTGAATTCACAGTTTTACATTTCATTTAAAATTGATTTAATTGAATTTTAAATTTTACTACTCATTTTTCTTGAAAATTTGAATTTGAATTAAAAAAATTTAAGTTTGATGTGAATCAAATTTTGAAAATGTTTAATTTTTTTTTACTCAAAAACTAAAGTATTTTTTACAATGTCTTTCTACAGATGTAAAGGACAATGGATCAGCTCAAATTGCATAAAAGCCAAAAAATTTTTGCTGATCCATTGTCCTTTATACCTCTACAAAGACATTGGAAAAATACTTTATTTCTTATATTTACAAAATAGAAAACAAAAATTATTTTTCGTAAAAATATGGGATTATTAGAATTTTATCTAACCTTTCCTGAATGTCACAAAAGACTCTGTCTGTCATTACGTTGTGAAAAGTGGGTCACCTGGGTCATGTGACAGACTGCATTTACACAGTTCCAAAGGAATGAACACTTTATACAGAGAAAACATTAGAGTTATAAATTTTGTGAAATATAACACCTAGTTGGTAAGGTCCAAATACACCTAAAACATAGTGTCACAGTATTTCATAAAATAAATTAAATCACTTAGCTGTGTAAAAAAAATAGTTTGTAATTAATTAACTCTATATGATTTGAGAAATTATTTTAATATTGATTGTAAACATTGTATATTGTATGGTATATTTTAATTGTAACTTTTTCTACCTCAATTAAGTAACAATAATTTGTATCCTAGCATACAAATAATGAAAGTTAATTGATGCTGCAATGATTTGCAACTTATATAGGATGTAAACTATTAATGTTTTATTTAAAAGGCAGAAATAAGGAGCAACACAAAATAAGTTTATGATTTTAACCTAAGCAAGGTTTATTATAATTGTAGAATCATAAATATTCATTTGGTTTAAATTTGCATTTTTTTGTAATTTAAAAAAAGAAAAATGAAAATTTTATTAAATTTTGTAGATGAAAATTAAAATCCATTGGGTGCTTTGGCAAGTAAAACTTGTTTTTGACATCAAATTCAGAGAAAATTTGAACCCCAACAAACTTTAGTATAATTTAGGGAAGACAATTTAAAATGTTCTGCAGTTTTAAAAACTTAAATATGTTTTGCCTTTGTTTTTCATTAATAAAATTGCATTTACCATTTAGGTTTCTTCAGAGTTTAAAAGTGGAACTGCAAATTTAGGTAAGATTACTGTTTATATTTTGCAACATTGTTAAATAAATTTAATTTTTGTTAACTTGGAATTTTAATCTCCCTATTTAAATTTATCAAATGCAAAAAGTAGATGACTAAATGCTAGCTGGGCTCTTTCTGACTGATGTCAGATTTCTAGTTTAATAGGATTTTTGTCAAAATAAATAAATTCTTGACTGGGTCTGTTACACAACAATTCTGTTGCATGCTGGAACAGGAACAATCTGAACATCTATGCATGATGTGAATTATTCATTCAAAGTTTTATTACATTATGAACAGTTATTTTAGAGATCTAATGTGGACCATAAATCATTGAAAAAATTAAAAGGGCCTTAACTCCTTGAAAAATCACAGAGCAAGAAACAGTATGCACAACTTCACATCCATAATCTGATCATTCCTATGAAGTTTTGCCAATATCAAATTTTCAGTATAGCACAGACACACTGATGGAGGGATGGACAGATAGAATGCAGTACTATATCCCCTTGCTGAGTTCATAGTAAGGGAAAAGAAGACATATAATTGGAAATGTGACAGACAACAAATTACAGATGATACATGAAATGGTTTTGCAAATTGTAATCTGATAATTGTTCTCAAAGTTATGGCACTTTGCAGTTTTCCCAGTGATTTTGTCTGGACTCCATCTCTGATATTCTTGGTTATTTTTTTTTTTAATTTGGTAAAATTGACGATCATAATGTGTAGATGTGAATATTGTTTTTCTATCCTGGTTGAATAAGTTTTCAGGGAGTTATGGCCCTTTTAGTTTGCTCCACCTATGATAGAGTCCTACTTGAGCAGATTCTATAGTGAAAAAAGTTTGTCAGTTTGCTTGCCAAAAGTTGGTATTTTTTGGACACTCCAGTTTCTTGTATAATTTTAGAACTGACAGCCTTGAAATATTGTAAATGAATGAATTTTGAGACCAAATATGCAATCCAGTCAAACTCATTGCATGGTAAAAATAGTCCATCGTTTCTTGGTGATTTTTGAGGGATATAAGAATTTTTTTAATGTATACATAGATGCAGATGCAATTACATAATAATCGTTTTATTTTTCAGGAGCTCAAGCAGAACCCACACCAAGTAAGCCAAATATGGTAAGTTTTAATAATTCAGTTCTGATAAGAGATTTATTTTAATCCTTCAAGACTTGGTTTAAGGATTTGACTGATTTATGACAAGATTATGTATTCCAAATTTGCTAGTTGTTCCAGATATTTTTTATTTGTCACTGAAGTAACTTTTTATATACTAGGATTACAGCCACAGTATATCCCTAATATGATTGACAGCATTTAACTGTGGAATAGTGATAGCAGGTCATTTGTTGTATGCTGGTGCATAAAAACAGTATCCAAGCAAGATTTTAAATCTTGATGTTTCACGTAGTTGATCATTGTCACTAAATAACACCTTGTAATTTTACAAATTTTACATGATGGAAGTTCATAAAGAAAAATGAAATAAACCTGCTATAGTGACCCACCTGCCCATTAAGACCATTGTTTATCATGATATTTTACATTTTCTTTACCTGGATTCAGCTTAAATTAAGATTGAAATTTTGTTGATTATTTCATTGCAATTACAGTCCATATGGTTTCTGGAAAATTAAAATTCCAAAAATAAAAGGAACTTTGGCCTCTTGAATAGCAACTTTACAAAGTTTATGCAACATGTGCGAGTGGCTGGCAATATCTTGGAGGGAGTCATTTATCAATTATTTGATAGTTTCGAAATAGTTATACATTTGTAGATAAAAGTGCAATAACAAGTGCATGTGTTGCCATGGAAAACAAAGTGAATAAAAGATGCTTCTTTCTAATGCATTATGATCTGTTGACTTTGCACAACAATGGCAGTGAAAATGAACACTATAAACATTTGTTGAAATTGATTTCCTAATATGTCAAAGGTTATTTATTTAAATTTTGCCATTTTTCTTTTCAATCCTTAAAAAAACAACTACTTGCTACTTACTATATGACTGTGCATCATATCACTTGAACAGCCAAACAAATTGTGCGAGGTATGTATGAAATAGTAAATCACATGATCCTACCTTATAATCAACAGAATTGGTTCATTACCAATCAGTTTTATTGAACAACTAGGCTATTGAAGATGTATAATTCAAATATGCACACGTATATACAAAATAATATTGAAGCAATTTCTTGAATCTTTTTTTTTTGGTTGATTATTTACTTCAAAATATTTCATTTCTAATATTCGCACATGCTTCATGATTTTCACTTATTAATACTTTAATAATTTTGCTTAGATGCTATCAGTGGACAGCAAGTCACTCAAGGAAAAGACAAGGTCCTTTGTTGGTAAGTGCAAGACTCTTGTGGACAAAAGCAAACTATTTTGTGGATTAACAAATGAAAGCAAGTATTAACAATCTTACCTTATTTTTTTAATTTACCTTCATAGTATTTTGTTTTATTATATGACTACTGATTTTACTCAGTTTTGACATGTAAAACATGTTAAGCAGCACTAGACATTCTTTATGTTCAATGTGCAATTCTGCATGTGAGGGTAATATAATGGTCCAAATTGCCCTCGAGGTCCCTAAAAATAGATGATAGTGATTTCTAAATGTCCAAGAATAGAACCAATCAAAGCCCTTGTAAGCTTTTGATTAGCCAATCAGAATTGACCTACTTTAAAAGCATCTGATCTCATTGCATTTTCTGAAAATCATAATGCATATGGACAAAAACGGAAGCTGCTTTGAATTACAATTTTTTTGAAAGACATCTTCATTTCAGTCATATAATAAAACAATTACTGACTTTTGATTTCAGTTAATGCAAGGATTTATGACCCCAAAACAAATATTATATTCACCTTGGCCTACAGCCTCAGTAAATATAACATTTCTTTTGGGGTCATAAATCCCTTGAATTAACCTCATCAAAAGTCAATAATTGTAAAATTATTAACTTTTTCTACCTATTTTTAGCATGGTCATACATCATAAAATAAATCTTAGATTATCCAGGATGTCCCAGAAACAATCATTTATAGTTAAAAGAATACTAAAATTGTTAATTATTTTACAAACTTTTGAGATGTTTTAGGCTAGTACTGTGACGAGTACCCAGGTACCCGTTCACGGTTAGGGTAATGACTGTACCTGGGTAACAAATTGTTTCCCGTTACCCATTAAAGAATGTATCATTGTTGTTGACCTAAAATAAAATGTATATAAGTTCAATTAAACTCTTGAATTTCATTCAAAATGACACTTGGCATGTCAGTAATCGTGAACATACACGAGGTAATTATCGGAACAACTTGAGTAACTACATTTAACCCAGTAATACAAACTACGGTTCCAAATGGCGATACTGATACTCCGGTAATATCCCTCCTATTATCGTGGAACCATTTGAAAGTTGTTTCAAGCAGATTTCATACATTTACTATTTTAAATATTTTGTTACATTATTCAATAAAATTAACAAAAGAATGAAAGTTATTGATTCTATTTAACCTTGCAAGACAAAACCTTTAGGATATAACTTGTATGAGCATTGTGTATGCGTATTTAAGGTTTCATCAGAGAGGCGGGATTCATGGTAGGTTACTATAAATATACGTACAAGATGCAGATTCCTGCGGATTAATCTGCAATTTACAGCATTTTTACTGTAAAATCATCTATATAGATTAATAATCATTTATTTAATAATATATGTTTATTCTGGTTATTAGCTCACCTGGCAAAGCCAGGGTGAGCTTATGGAATGGTAAAGCGTGCGTGCATGCGTGCATAAACTTTAATCTTCTTCTCTGAAACCAATAGGCCAATTCAAATGAAATTTGGTATTAAAGGTCCTTAGTTGCTATAGATTAAAAACTGTATCCGACATGTCCATCCTAAATCCAAGATGGCTGCCATTACTATAAATAGCAAAAACCTATAAATGGCCATTACAGGTCTATTTATGTACCGATTTTGTTGAAATTTGAAACATAGAAAATAGATGTCGGGAGATAAAGCATATATAACAGGTTTTGCTGTACGGTTTTTAGTTTTTGCAGTAATTACGTAATATGCGAATAAGGTTTATTTTTAGCTTTAAAAATCTTCTTCTCTGAAAGTACATGGCCAATTGAAATGATATCGAGTGTGAAAGGTCCTTGTGTGGTATAGATTCAAAATTTTATCCAACATGTCTGTCGTATTTCCAAGATGGCAGCGGTTACTATAAATAGCAAAAATCAAAAAATGGCCATTTTGGTTTTATTTATGTCCCGATTTTGTTGAAATTTGAAACGTAGAAAATAGATGTCGGGGGATAAAACATATGTAACAGGTTTTTCTGTATGATTTTTCGTTTGTGCAATAATTACCTAATATCCAAATCAGGTTTATTTTTAGCCGAAATCTTTGAAAATCTTCTTCTCTGAAAGTACATGGCCAATTGAAATGATATCGAGTGTGAAAGGTCCTTGTGTGGTATAGATTCAAAATTGTATTCAACATGTCTGTCGGAAATCTAAGATGGCTGCTGTTACTATAAATAGCAAAAATAAAAAAATGGCCATTATGGGTTTATTTATGTTCCGATTTTGTTGAAATTTGAAACATAGAAAATAGATGTCGGGGGATTAAACATATATAACAGGTTTTTCCGTAGGATTTTTTGTTTGTGTAATAATTACGTCATATGCAAATAAGGTCTAAAGGTCAAGGTCATAGTTGCTTTAGAGGATTAAAATGGTTAATTCTCTGGAAAATTGTAGGAATTGATATGATACTCATTTTGATTTATGGTTCAAGGTCATATGTTTAAAGGTCAAGGTCATAGCTGCATAAGAAGATTGAAATTGTTAATTATCTTAAAAACTGTAAACCTTTTGTATAGACAAATATATTAAAATATTTTAGGTATTGATATGATGGTCATTTTTATATGATTTAAAGTTGTGATTTCAAAGGTCAAGGTCATTGCTGCTGAAAAATAAAAAAATTGTGGGTTATCTTTTAAGCTATAATTTTTTGCCTGGGCATGTATATTTGAATATTATAAGTAAACCTATTACAATTATTTTGATATGTGGTTTATAGTTATGACTTTAAAGGTCAATGTCATAACTGCATAAATATACTGAAATGGTTAATCATCAGGAAATTATTCATTGTTTTTGTGTTAGTACATGCATTTTCAGGCAATTTCTAACTCAGGAAAACGTGGAAATATTTTGTATAATTATAGTTATTGTCTATTGTCTATTAGGGACATATCCTCAAGTGAGCATCAAGGCCTGTCTGTCTCATGTTAAACTAAATGTTTATAAACTTCAAAAGGTTTAGCAATAAATCAACAATTGTATTACCAAAAGGAAAAAAGTATCAGTGACAATCAAACAACAAGTTTGTTCAGTTCTTTGGCAAAGATTTGATAAAATTTATTGCTTTAAATCTGTAAATCAATATATTCTTCAATATTTACATCACATATCCATGCTATCAGAAAGAATTTCAGACTAACTTATTTGGTGTTTTTTTTTTTTTGAATGTTGAATATTTTCAATTTTGATGCCCGATACTCTCAGTACTTTAATTTTTTATATAGGAGAGGACCATGCAGAAAGATCAATTGATAAAACAGAATTGGTAAGTTAAAAATGTTCTTACGTTCTTATCTATTCTATTTGTCTGAAGTCTTAGTCTCATAATTTTACATATTTTTTATTTTCCATTGTTGGAAATCTATTCATTTGAATATATTTTTCTCAAGTAAAAATAAATAAATTTGAACCTTGTTAAAGTTGTTTACATATATTGATACTCATTGTATTCATATAAGGCCAGAGTGACCTGAAAAAAAAAAAAAAACAAAAAAAAACATCCCTTTTGACATCTTTTTGTGTTTATAAAAACTTGAGGGATATATATATATATATATATATATATATATATATATATTTATATATATATACAGTAGATTCCACTTAATTGCATACCGGTTAATTGCATATTCCAGTTAATTGCATAAATTTTCTCTGCACCAAACCATTTCCTATTTAAACAATGTAAAAAATTCCGTTTATTTGCATATACAAAAGTCTAAATTCCGCTTAATTGCATAAAAAATTCTGAAAATTATGCGATCTTGGTCTGAAGTTTCATGATTACAAAATATATTTGCCGACAATGCAAAGGTAACCTCGACAGATGTTTACATTATATAAACATGTGTACAGCTAACACCAGGTGAGATATGAAGCCAGTTAATTAGTGTTCACTTTGTAGAGTAGTCATCCAATTGGTCTGTCAATACACGTTTGTCAGGAAACGTAATTAATTATGTTAAACCAATTAAAAAGGGCTATGACAGGTGAAAAATTTGTACCCGGATCACACAAGTTTTATAACGATTTTTTTTAACTTAAATTTATTTCCATTACATTTTCTAAACCCAGACATGGTTTTACTGGAACTTCGGTGCTGGGTTTTTCAAACAAAGATTAAATAAAGCCAAAAAACATTTTTTAAATTAATGTTTTTGTTAACATGGTTAAGGAATGTGTATCATTGTATTTACGTTGACTGTTATCCCATAGCAAGTTTAATAACGCGTATATACAGTTCTTTTTGGGTAAAATCAATCAATCATACCTCAATCAAGTGCTTTATTCTTTATTTATTATTTCCTCATTAAGATAAACTGGTTGAAATCATCGTTTACGGCTGAAAAACCCTTTATGTAGCAAGTTTTGTCAGTATACAGATTCAACATCAAAGACATTTTTTCACATAAGGAAGTGACGTTTTATTCATTAATTTCATTGGATCAGACCTAGTTACACATAACAACGGGAATTTCCAATTTATGACTGATCGAATAATTGGTCAATAAACAATTAAAATATAACTTTGTATAAAATTAATAACAAGATAAGACATCTTTCAATTTATTTACACAAAATCTGTTTGAAATTTAATTTTACCGGACATCGTGCACGTTGTCAAGCAACTGGATTTTTTCTATGTCACATTTAAAAATAGATTATCGTACCGTGAAAGGGAGATAACTCGAACAGTATAACTCAGTGCCATGTGCGAACACGTGGATTTTTAAAAAGAAGTAAATAAACAAGAAATACGAATATCGCGAGTGTTAAGCCACAATGAATTAAATACCAACAGATGTTCTAGTTACATACATTTTCTAGGATTAAACACAGATCGATGGTCTGAAAGAAAAGTCCACCCATACCACATTTTGGAATCCCATGTAAATACGAAGTTTAAAACGATCAGCTAGAATTTTAAATCTTTATTTAGTAAAGAAAATATATTACAAGTCTTGAGATTTTAATTACATGTAATTAAATATTTTTTTCAATTATCTTTAATTATTTATTTTTTTATGTCAAAGGAATTACAAATTTTCTGCTGATTCTACAGTACACCGACTTTGATGTTTACTAAAAAAACGGCCTCACCGGGAGTATCCGTCAATCGATCAGCTAGAATTTTTAAAACATTATATACAAATTAAAAAAATAATAATTTTTTAAATTTTTTTATTCTGAATTATTTATTTCATTTTTTGATTTCAAAGTAATAACTTATTTTCTGTTGTTTCTACAGTGTTCTATGATGCCTACACAAGTACTAAAATGGCCCCAAACCATGTATCCATCAATCAATTGTGCCCAAGGAGCATTTTCGGTTATTTGCATATTCCGCTTAATTGCATAAAATTTTCTAAAACACAGACTATGCAATTAAGCGGAATCTACTGTATATATATATGTATATATATAGGGTTCTGGAAAACTTTGACAATGCCGTGAAAAAAGGGTTATTTATAATACATGTATTTGGTAGGCGGTCCACTGCAATTTTTTTACTGCTTGTTCCAAGCTTATTATCAATAAACACCATTCTTATCAGTTTTATTGTAAGTTTAAACCGTATTTCATGACCTCCTTGATTGTATTTAGACTTTTTAAAATTATTTATAACGAGACAGCTTGCCAAGATCGTACAATGCACGTTGAAGTCCTATTCAACATCCCAAATGGGACCTCTTTGATATTAGTCTGATGACCATGACCTTCATGGATCAACCCTCATTATCAGGTGTTTATGTCTTCCAGTGATTCTTTAATAAACAACTTAACAATGAAGTAATTATAATTTGGATGATGAAACAAAAGGAACAGATTGAGACCATGGATTCTAACCTGATTAATAAACAAAAGCCTAATTCTTAGATCTGAAGTACTTATTGAAAATAGTTCTGAGGTGATAGTTGAGTAATATAATGGCCAACAAAGATAAAACATGTCCAATAAACTGATTTTTCCGCCTCAATTTTATCATAAACTAAAAATGTCAGACAGATGATTTTCATGTTGGACAAAAATATCTTTTGTCGGACATGTCTGGCAAATATGGCCATTTCCGGAATCCTGATATATAAATATATATAACACTTCTTGAAACCCCAGAAATTCGCCAAGCTGGTTGACATAGATTTTTTTCCTTTAAAGGTCACAGTTATCTTAAATATTGAAACTCAAAACATTTTCTTTTTACGAACCAAAGACTGTATCCAGAATAATATGCCCTTTATACCATGTTAAGCTGATTGACCTTGACCTCCATTAGGTTACCGTGTTGTTATGTTTCATAACTTTAAATGTCTTCTTTTCATGGACTCAAAAACCTTGATATTTGAAAAAAAATTCATAAAAACAACCTAAGCATAAAACTCTACCTCATGTTAAACCTGATTGTCCTTAACCTTTATTCAAGGTAACAAGGGTCTTAAGTAGTTAAGTATCTTGTTGTCATGGAATGATTGACCTAAGAGCTTGAAACAATATATCTGAAGTTGGCGCTGAATCTCTAAGCCACCATTGTAAATCTGGTTGTAATTGATCTTCATTCAAAACTGACTGCGGTTATTTAAATATTTAAATCATTTAATTACCACTGTCATGAACTAAAATGCAGATAATCTTGAAATCTGGTATGTGGCTTACAAAAAGCGACCATGGATATAGTTCAGACTGATAATTTCAATCAAAAATCCAGTGAAGTTCATCCTTGTGATTGAAATAATACATATGTTATCACTTGAACATATGTATTATTTCAGTAAGGGGAATTAGTGACCATTGTACACAGGTAATTTTTCCGATTGGGTGGCCGTTAAGGTGACGTCTCACCATGTCAAACAAGTGGCTGCTTTACAAAGGTTCATTATATTGTAAAAACATTAGGGACCATTTTGACTGACCGTTACTGACGGGTGACCGCTCTACACAGGTGACTGCTACCCCTGATTTTACTGTACTTGTATGCGTGAAACTTGCATGAGAAGCAGTAAGTGAAACTCTTAAAGGTCATTTTATGTTTCAGCAAAACTGGCCATAGGCAGTTCAAATTTGCTATAAAGAATATAATATATAGCTTTTTATTATACATGACAGATTTTTCTGATAAATTTTTAGTTGACCCTGTTTTGACCGATATTGTAAATAAAATATTATTATAAGCAAATTAAAAAAAACTTCTCTAATAATACTAGGCTGAATGGAACCAACTTTGGAAAAGAAGATCCTTCATTGATTAAGGTTTCAAAAACTGTCTTGAAAGGTTGTCTAAAATCCAAAATGGCCACAGATTCTATATCATATATATATATATATATATATATATATATATATATATAGAAAAACAAACCCAGATAGATAGCCATTGCAGATAAGTTTTTGCTCACCTGAGCTGAAAGCTCAGATGAGCTATTACTATCCATCTTTCTGTGTTGTGCATTTACTTTTTACATTTTAATCTTCTCCTCCAAAACCACTGAGCCAAATTTAATGAAACTTGGTAACCATCATGCCTGGGTGAAGCCCTTTCAGATTTGCACAAATGAAGGAGTTATGTCCCCTTGGGACATGTTCTTATCTACTTTATATATTTTCGTTTAAAGAATTTTTTCATGTTGTCATAGAAACCTAAACCCTAGAACAATATTACTTTTTAGCTCACCTGAGCACAAAGTGCTCAAGTGAGCTATTGTGGTGGGTCATTGTCAGGCGTGCGTCGTGTGACGTGCGTCGTGCGTCAACTTTTGATTGTTAACACTCCTGAGGCCACAATTTAAGTGCAATCTTAATCAAACTTTCTCAGAATGATCCTCTTGACAAAAGCTAGCTCAAGTTCGTTGATGGGCAATGTTGGGTCAATAAGTAGGTTAATTACTAGGTCAAATTGTAAGAAAACCTTGATAACACTCCTGAGGACCCAATTTCAGTCCAATCTTCATCAATCTTAGTCAGAATGATGCTCTTGACAAAAGCTAGTTCAAGTTCGTATATGGGCCATGTTGGATCAATAAGTAGGTCACTAGGTCAAATTGCAGAAAAACCTTGTTAACACTCCTGAGGACCCAATTTTAGTCCAATCTTCATCAAACTTAGTCAGAATGATCTTCTTGACAAAAGCTAGCTCAAGTTTGTATATGGGCCATGTTGGGTCAATAAGTAGGTCACTAGGTCAAATTGTAGAAAAACCTTGTTAACACTCCTGAGACTTTAATTTTATTCCAATCTTCATCAAACTTAGTCAGAATGATGCTCTTGACAAAAGCTAGCTCAAGGTCGTATATGGGCCATGTCGGGTCAATAAGTAGGTCACTAGGTCAAATTGTAAGAAAACCTTGTTAACACTCCTGAGGACCCAATTTTAGTCCAATCTTCATCAAACTTAGTCAGAATGATGCTCTTGACAAAAGCTAGCTCAAGGTCGTATATGGGCCATGTTGGGTCAATAAGTAGGTCACTAGGTCAAATTGTAAGAAAACCTTGTTAACACTCCTGAGGCCCCAATTTTAGTCCAATCTTCATCAAACTTAGTCAGAATGATGCTCTTGACAAAAGCTAACTCAAGGTCGTATATGGGCCATGTTGGGTCAATAAGTAGGTCACTAGGTCAAATTGTAAGAAAACCTTGTTAACACTCCTGAGGCCCCAATTTTAGTCCAATCTTCATCAAACTTAGTCAGAATGATGCTCTTGACAAAAGCTAGCTCAAGGTCGTATATGGGCCATGTTGGGTCAATAAGTAGGTCACTAGGTCAAATTGTAAGAAAACCTTGTTAACACTCCTGAGGACCCAATTTTAGTCCAATCTTCATCAAACTTAGTCAGAATGATGCTCTTGACAAAAGCTAGCTCGAGTTTGTATATGGGCTATGTTGGGTCAATAAGTAGGTCACTAGGTCGAATTATATAAAAACCTTGTTAACACATATGAGGGGATCCATTTAGACCAATCTTATCAAACTGTCTCAGAATGATGCTCTTGACAAAAGCTAGCTCAAGTTTACATATGGGTCATTTTGTTTCAGTAAGTAGGTCACTAGCTCGAAATATATAAAAACCTTGTTAACACATATGAGGGGATCCATTTTAGACCAATCTTATCAAACTGTCTCAGAATGATGCTTTTGACAAAAGCTAGCTCAAATTTATATATGGGTCATTTTGTGTCAATAAGTAGGTCACTAGCTCGAAATATAGGAAAAAATCTCTTTTAAGAATAGAAGCTCCAGTTTGCCAAAATCAAGCTGAGTGTACATCATTTTCAGGTGAGCGTCCAGGGCCTTAATGGCCCTCTTGTCTTTTTATATTGATACCTTTCATTGTGGAACTTGATAATGAAGTAGAACTTCTGGTATTCTTGAATACCAAAGATAATTTGTCTAAACTGTTCAAATTGTCATTGCTTTTATTTAAAAATAAACTCAAGCATAACTCAAGTTGAAATTGAAATCCTTTTGATTTATTTAGAAATTTTCCTGTAATGTGAGTTAATAAATTTATTTAGGTCCTTTTGGCAATATATTTAGTTTGAATATGTTATATAATCAAACCTTTTTTTTAAATTTGTTTTTATGTAGTCAGGAATTTACATCTCCCCTAAATACCTGACAATGGTTTGACGGGGATTTTATCTATAAAATACAATTACTTCATTTTTTTTTTTAGAAAAAAAAATCATGTTTACAGAAATTATCATAAATAAATGAAATCATGATATTAATAATAAAAAAAAAAAAATAATAATAATGAAGGAAATAAAAAGTTTCTCATCCACACACATATTCAAACCCTTACACACAGTGTATACTATATTCTGTGGAAACATAAGTCATTTTGGCAATATATTTAGTTTGAATATGTTATATAATAAAACATGTCTAGTATGTAAAGACCTTTCTTGAATTAAGACATTATTTTAAAGTCTCTTTTTTACATATTCCTTTACAAAAGAACCTCTACATAAAAGCCATCGCTTACAACTGGTCTTATTTATAAGTTTTACTTTATTTTCAATTTACTTTTTTAGATCTGTAAAGTAACTGCAGAAGTTAACCCAGGTTTTTTAAAGTTAGATGATGAAGCTCTGAAAAAAATTCAAGATGAAATTAATTCGAAATGGAATGTTGAGTTGGTAATTGATAGAGAGAAAAGATCAATGAAATTAGAAGGATGTAACTTTGAGGATGTCAAGAAGGTAAATTCTTATCTAGAAAACAAGGTTGAAGAAATGAACAAAAGTGAATACAAAAGAACTGATAGCATTGGGTCCGATTTTACAGGTGTAGATATACTTAAAATAACACGAAGTGAATTTGACACCCTTATGTACTTTTGGGGAGATGAATATATGATAGCACATAAGGATGTAAAGATCAGTTATGATAGTGACCAAAAGGTTTTTGTTCAGTGTGACCAAACAGAAAGTGAAAACTTGAAAATGGAAATTAACAGAGAAATTGAAAAGATTCGTAAAATGACAGATACTGAAACCATCTTTGAAAAAAGCCAAATAGAAAAAGCTAAAAGTTGTCTTCAAACATTACAAAGTGAGTTCAAAGAAGTTTATTTTTTCCTTGATGAAGATAAACTCATCTTGCATGCAGTTGGAGATTATAACTATACCCTGAAACAGACAATTTCACACAGGGCAAAGTTATTGACTGGACAGATTAAAGAAACAAAACGGGGTCGTAGATTTGCTGCTGGAGAAGATATATCAGTGGGTCAGAATGACGGTCATTCTGGGCAAGATGAATACAGGAGTATGCCAAGCAGTTTACCATCTCATGACTCTATGAGATCATCTACCAGAGGTCAAAATAGGAGCACAGATGAAAAGAAGAAGTTTACAACAAAGGAAGGAATTGACATATATGTATACAGTGAAAGTATATTACAACTTGATGTTGATTGTATTGTAAATGCAGCTAATGAAAGATTGGGTCATGGAGCAGGTGTAGCTGCAGTTATTGCCAGAGGTGCTGGTTATAAATTAGAAGAAGAAGGAAAAGAATATATTGAGCAATATGGCCCTATACCTGTTGGTGAATGTTGTCACACAACTGCTGGAAAGTTGCCATACAAATATGTTATCCATACAGTTGGACCAAGGTGGAATAATTCTATGGCCTTTAAAGAACAGGAGCAGTGCAAAAAGGAGTTACAGAGTGCAATAGAGTCATGTTTTTATGAGGCAGATTTTTTAAGGATGAAGTCTATTGGCGTTCCATCTGTTAGTGCAGGTACGGTATACATAGAAAATTCTGAAGATTTGTGAATGCAAAAGTTTATTTTAAGGATGGCTAAGTTACATAAGTACATAATCTGCTTAAAGGACCAAGTTTAGTTTGTTAACATAATTACATAATTGCATTTCTTATTATCAAATTTGTGTCATTATCTTGGGGGAAAAAAGATCGTATTTTCTATAGTGCTGGCATTCAAATCAATCACAGCATCTTTTTCTGTCAAGTATTGGATCTTACTTAGGCAGAACCTAATGTAAAGGTTTGTCAGTTTTCTAGGCAGATTTTTTTTTCTGGCAATCTGGAACTGACCTCTTTAATAAGTTAAAGAAATTTTATTTTCCTGTATAATACCTTAACTTTATTGTAATATTTTTGATACCTCATCCCTTTCCACCATTCGGGGCCTCTGTGGCCAAGTGGTCTAAATCATGTTCTTACAGATCACAGTGCCTCTCATCGCCTTGGTTTAAATCCCATTTTGGACAGATCCTTGTGTAAGAAAGTTTGTCAGTTTACTTGCTGAAGGTTGATGGTTTTCTCCAGGCACTGTAGTTTTCTCCACTATCCCAGAACTGACTGACTTCAGATAAGTGAAAGAATCTTGACTGGGGTGTAAATCACCATTTCTACACACCACTTTTTTCCACAATTATAGTGAACACCGGGATAGGATTGATAAGATTCATATATTGCTTGGATGTAATTTACATGTACAACTCCTAGACTCTTATCCTCAGCTATGAAAGACAAAATAATTTGGCATGAAAGTCCTTATGCAGATCTAATTGAATTACATTTTAACTTGTGAAAAATTCTTTTATTTTTCTCCTGGACTGAGGTTTCTACCATTCTCTCAGCATAGGTTCATATGAATTAAGAATCCACATATTGGCAGATTTTCAATCAAAACCCATACAAGTAAAAAAAGAGAAATGAGGAATCTGAAATTCTTGCATACCAATACTTCATAATGCATTTCTGTCTGGGCTGAATATCTCTGTATAAACCTTTTCTGAGACAATTAAGCTAGAAGCACTTTTTTATATGACAAAGTTTTCATCGCCTAAATGCCCTGTATTATGCAACAGTGTAAAAACTTTCTGATCGTAATGTATGTTCTAATTCATTTCAACACAAAACTTTTCTTCAAGGAAGACCTTGATGGCAAAGTGGTATAAAGCATATGCTTACCAATCACAGCATGTCTCGCCACCTAGATCTGAATCCTACATTGTGAGAAAATTATCAGTACACTTGCCCAAAGTTTTTTTTCCTACAGACACTCTTTCTTTTCCTCCAACATCCCTAAAGCGTTTGCCTCAATATTTTGTGAATAATTTTGACTAGGGCATAAAATTCAAAAATTGTACCCATCTCTCCAACTGACAGTCAAAAGTGTCTAATCCTGCATGTTGCATGAGCTTGGACTCATGCATAATTGTTCAAGATGCGTTTTACTTTTCAAGTCTACTAACTACTTGATGTTGGCTAATTATATTTTATGCTGCACTCAAACATATAACAGGTTTTTCTGTACAATTTTGTGTTTGCACAATAATGACATAATTTGCAAATAAGGTCTATTTTATCCTATATATTTAAAATCTCCTCTGAAAGTACATGACCAATTGATAGGAAATTGAGTGTGGAAGGTCTTTTGGTGGTATAAATTTAAAATTTTTGAAATGTCCATCTACAATCCAAGATAGCTGCCATTACTTTAAATAGCAAAAACCTATAAATGGCCATTACGGGTTCATTTATGTAGTGATTTTGTTGAAAAAAGATTTGGGTGATAAAACATATATACAAGTTTTTCTGACAATTTTTTGTTTGTGCAATAATTACATAATATGCAAATAAGATCTATTTTAAGCCTAAATCTGTTAAAATCTTCTTCTCTGAAAGTACATGGCAGAAAATTTCTTGTGGAAGGTCCTTGGGTAGAATAGATTGAAGATTTTATCCAACAAGTCGGTCACAAACCAAGATGCTGATGTTACTATAAATAGAAAAAAAACCTTTAAGTGGCTATTACAGGTTCATTTATGTATCAATTTTGTTGAAATTTGAAACATAAAAATAGGTATCTGGGGATAAGACATAACTAACTGGTATTTCTGTACAATTTTTTATTTTGTGCAATGATAATGTAATATGCAAATAAGGTCTGTTTTTAGCAAAAATCTTTGAAAATCTCCTTTTCTGAAAGTACATGACCAATTGAAAGGAAATTAAGTTTGAAAGATCCTTTGGTGATATAGATTAAACATTTTATTTAGCATGTCAGTCCAAAACCCAAGGTGGCTGCAGTTACTATAAATAGCTAAAACCTATAAATGGCCATTACAGGTTCCTTTATGTACCAATTTTGTTGAAATTTGAAACTTGGAAAAAAGATGTATGGGGTTGGAACATATGTTTTCTGTACAATTTTGTTTGCATGATAATTATGACATATGCCAATAAAAATCTACTTTTAGCCTTAATCTTTGTGAATCTTCTTCTCTTAAGGTATCTGACTAATTAAAAGGAAATTAAGGTGAAGGGTCCTTGGGTTGTAAAGAATAAAAATTGTATTCAACATGTCCATCTGATATTCAAATGACTGCCATTACTATAAATAGCAAAAGCTTATAAATGACCATTACAGGTTCTCTTAAGTATAAAGTATGTTGAAATTTGAAACTTAGAAAAAAGATGTTAGGGGATAAAACATATTCAATTGTTATTTCTGTACAATTTTTGATTGTGGCATTCTCTGAATTCTTTTTCATCTGAAGTTTACAAAACTTAGAGGAAAGTATCAACAGTAATTTGAAATGTGCTTATCATTCACCCAAGTTTGTTTGATAATGTCACTGTGTTTTTTGTCCCTGAAAGGGGGGGGGGCATTAAGGTGAGTTTGTCCTTCTGTTTGTCTGTCCATCATTCGATCCGTCATTCTGTCCATCACCTTTGGTTTCCGTGTAGTAACTTCAGTTACAATGAAAGGTGTTTAATGAATTTTGGCACAGAGGTAGCTTATGACAAGACCTCCCTTGGGATTGATTTTCGGGTCACTAGGCCAAAAATCAAGGTTACTGTGACTATAAATGAAAATTGGTTTCCGGTCATTTACAAGTTAACCATTCAAGATTTTGTAATGAAACTTGGCACAGAGGTAGCTTATGACAAAAGCTCGTTTGGGATTGATTTTCAGGTCACTAGGCCAAAAATCAAGATAACTGTGACTATAAATAGAAAATTGGTTTCTGGTTATTTACAAGTAAACCGTTCAAGATTTTGTTATGAAACTTGGCACAGAGGTAGCTTATGACAAAAGCTAGCTTGGGATTGATTTTTGGGTCAATAGGCTAAAGGTCAAGGTCACTGTGACTTTAAATAGAAAATCAGTTTCTGGTTATTTAAAGGTTAACTGTTCAGATTTATTTAAAGGTTAACCGAAAGGTCATGTGAGCTTATGGCCTGGCGCTGCATGTGTGCCTGCATGCGTGCATGTGCGTGTGTGCGTCATTAACACCTATTTTCGACTTTTCCTCCAAAACTGCTTGACAGATTTCAATGATACTTTGTCAGAAGCATATATGGGCTGGTGCAATTCAGATTTGTTCATGGCATTGCCATGGCTACCAAAACTAGGTCATGGTGACCTAGGGGTCCAAAAATCTTAAAAAATCTTCTTCTCCGAAAGCTATAATGGGAGAAAAATTCTGATGTGATATTTGGCTTCTCTAGGGTCTTAAGCCTATAGTTTGTTCATTTCGTGAAATTTGGTTGAAAAATGGGTTTCACGTTTTTGCGTTTAATTTTAAAAATTTCGTAAAATGATTTCAAATTGTTATAACTTGACTTTTTGAACAGATAATGACATGAGGTTTTCAGTTTTGACTTTTTCTTAAAATGACCTTTAATTTAGGGTCAAGGTCACAAATCAAGGTCATGACCTAATTTGTAATTTATGCAGTTTTAGGCAATTTTCTTGCAAATTTTAGAGATATATGAAATCAAAACATTGTAAAAATGTTCAGCATGACAAAATTAGAAAGGTTACCAAGTTTCGTAACTATATGATATTCATGTAGGAGTTGTTGCCCCTGAAATGTTATCTTTGGCTTATAAATACTAAAATTGTGCATTAGCTTGAAAACTTAAATCTTTTTGTATAGGCATGTATATTGGAATATTGTGACAACGATCATTTTGATATATGGTTCAAGGTTATATGATCAAAGGTCAAGGTCACAGCTGCAAAAGAAGACATAAATTGCTAATTGTCTTGAAAACTATTAACTTTTTGTATAGGCATGTATATTAGAATATTGTAGGTATTGACATGGCAATCATTTTGATATATGGTTCAAGTCATATATTGAAAGGTGAAGGTAACAGCTGCAAAAGAAGACTTCAGTTGCTAATTATCTTGAAAACTATTAACTTTTTGTATAGGCATGTATATTAGAATATTGTAGGAACTGATATGGTAATCATTTTGATATATGGTTCAAGGTCATATGTTCAAAGGTCAAGGTCACAGCTGCAAAGAAAAGACTTCAATTGCTAATTATCTTGAAAACTGTTAACTTTTTGTATAGGCATGTATATAAGGATATTGTAAGAATTGATATGGTGATCATTTTGATATGTTTCAAGGTCATTTGTTCAAAGATCAAGGTCACAGCTGCAAAAAATAAACACTTTAATTGCTAATTATCTTGAAAACTATTAACTTTTTTCATAGACATGTATATTAGAATATTGTAGGAATAGATATGATGATCATTTTGATATATGTTTTAAGGTCATTTGTTCAAAGGTCAATGTCACAGCTGCAAAAGAATACATAAATTGCTAATTATTTTGAAAACTTTAACTTTTTGTATAGGTATGTATTAGGGCTGTCATGGGTAACCGGATAACCGATCACGGTTAGGTTACAGGGCAAAACTGGTTATGAAATATAGTAACCGATAACTGCATGCATATATCTAAATACATACTCTCTGTATATCTACACTTTTCTTTCTCTGTTACATGTTTATTTCGTTGAATAATAAAGTAAACTGACCTATTAACCACATTTGGCAGATCAGTTAGCACTCTGCTCAATCAATTTTTTCTAATGGAATTCGCCAGTGTATCATGTGATACCTCATAGCGTTTGTGCGGGACAATTATTTCTATTGACAACGGAATCGCGTAAAGTGACGTTTTCCCTTAACAACGTTTTTTTGGGAATATTTGATGTAGACATTATCCATTTCATTCTGCACAAACATGAAGAGGTATTGATCACGTGGTACACTGGCGAATTCCATAATTATGATATAACAGGAAGTAGTATTTCTGGCAAGCATGTGCAAAAACTTACAGGAAGGTAATGGAACTATTACAACACCTGACGTTTGCATTTTGCATTTGCACAGAATCTGCAGTCGGGTAACCGGTAACGGTTCGGTTAATATATTTCGGTTAACCGGTTTCAAAATTTCATAACAGTGACAGCCCTAGTATGTATATTCGAATATTGTAGGTATTGACATGACGATCATATCTGGTTCAAGTTCATATATGTTCTAAGGTCAAGGACATAGCTGAATAAGTATACTGAAATTTGTTAATGATTTGGAAATTATTCATTGCACTACAGTTTACTTCATGCATATTATATAAGCTAATTATAAATGAAATGTGACTGGATGTATTTCTGATTAAGTTTTGTGGCAGTTCTTAACTTGAGCAAACTTTTAAGTTTCTGTGCCTAATATATTGTCTTTTGTGCTTTGCAAACAATTTTGGACATATCCTCAAGTTGAGCGTTAAGGCCCATGGGCCTCTTGTTTAATGAAACTTGGCACAGAGGTAGCTTATGACAATAGCTGGCTTGGGATTGATGTTTTGGTTACTAGACCAAAAGTCAAGGTCACTTCGACTATAAATAGAAAATCAGTTTCCAGTCATTTAAAAGTTAACCGTTCAAGAATTTTGAATGAAACTTGGCGCAGAGGTAGCTTATGACCAGAGCTCACTTGCCCAATTGATTTTTGGGTCACTAGGCCAGAGGTCAAGGCCACTGTGACTATAAATAGAAAATTGGTTTCCACTCATTTAAAACTTAACCATTCAAGATTTTTGTGCCCCGCTTTCAACAAAAGGGAGACAACAAACAATATACCATAGTTTCAATTTCCCTCTTTGCATTTTATGCTATGACTGTCCATATTACCCTTCATATATCATTACAATTACAGAAGTCTATTTCATTTGAAAGCGGGGGACATAAATTCTATGAATTTGCTTGTTATTGTTATTTTTAAGGTATATTTGGAATGCCACCATACATTTGTGCTAAGCAGTACTTAGAAGCAGTTTTAAATTACAGTCAGCAAAGAACATGGAGCTCAAAGCCTACAACTCTTAAAGAGATACATTTTATTGATATGAATATTGAGATGTGTAAACAGATAGCTGATGTATTCAGTAAATGTGGAGACTTTAAAGAAGCTGGACTTTCAGTTGGTAGTAAACCATCAAATATTTCTACCAGCAGTCGGCATTCCTTTTCCCACTCCTCTTATTCTCGAAGTTTATCAAATAGTTCATTTGACAGAAATGATGATGAAGCCTACAGCAGTTCAGTGGAAATGTTGTTTCGTCCTTGCTCATGGATTACAATACATTTGTTACAAAGCAGTATAACTGACATAAAAAAAGTTAGTGCTGTTGTGTCTCCAGAAAACTTGGGATTTAAACACCAAGGGAGAATATCAAAAGCTATATTGGATAAGGCAGATGAAGATTTCAGAGACAAAGTAGAAGTCATGAAAGATAGACCTACTTCCATCACAAGTGTGTTTAGTGTAGATTGCTCTAAAGAAATGCCATGGAAATGTGTACTGTATTCTATAGCACCACGTTTGGATTCAAAATATAAACAAAACATTCAACAGTTTGAGACAGATCTGAAAGATACTGTGGTGAATATATTGAGTGAGGCAGCAATAAAGGGCTTGGAATCTTTGGCAATACCTTTACTAGGAACAGGTATAATATATTTTATCATATGTAAAGTAATGTTAGGTTACCTGTATGATGTATCAAGTAATGTTAGATTACCCAAGTCTTGCCAGGCATTTGGTCAAGTAGGGAAATTAAGTGCCGATTTTAGTGAAGTCAATTTCACCTACATTTTTCAAACAGAAACCTTGAAACTTTTAAGAATGTTTCTATATTTTTATAAAAAATGTGAAACATACTTAAAGAATTAATTCAGCAATATTTCTTATTTATTGAGGACTTTGAACTTTTTTATAACAGAGGAATCCTATTTCCTGAATTATTCCACAGTTTTCAGTCAAGATTTCGAGAATTCAGCACTTCTTCTGAACAGTTTTCAGTCAAGACTCTTTAAATTTCAGAGTATCTCTATTTCTCTTAATATATATCAACAATCTGCCCAAATCTGATAGAAACCTAGGTGTTTGTTCTCTTAATATTTAATTATAAACTGCCGTATTGGGATACAAATCTGGGCAGTAAATGGAACTATAAGCATGCAATTTAGACCACTTGGGCAAAGAAGCCCCTATTTTTCAAGATTGTAAAGGGGTGAAGAGTTTTTAAACTGGTATGAAATCATTAATACAAATAGTGATTTTTGTTAACCAATTATGTTTTTATTTCTAAAAATGTTTTTGTATATTTTAATTTAAACAGCTGTTTCTGGAATGAAAACACCAATGGATTCCTGCTGTCATGCAATGCTAGATGGAATTTGGAGCATTATTAACAGAGGGACTAGAAAAAAGAATTGGAAATTGGATCTGTGGATAGTTACAACTGACCAAGATGCTATACATACATTTGAGAAAATGCTAAATACCAAGACTGGATCTAAATTAACAAATACCAATCCTGATTTTGGATCCAGTAAAGTGGAAAATCAGAAGACAGATGACAATACTTTAGATGAAGACTGTTGCATTTGTATGGATAAGATAACAGATCCAAAATGGTTACCATGTAAACATGTCTTTTGTACAGATTGTATTGACCAACAGTTTAAATTTAAACCAGCTTGTCCGCAGTGTGGAGCTGTTCATGGCATAGTGACAGGAGACCAGCCACCTGGTTCAATGTCAAGAATAAAGCAGAATTTCAGCCTACCAGGGTATCCTGAATGTAAAACAATAGCCATCACGTACACGTTTTCTTCAGGTTACCAGACAGTAAGTTATGGTTAACTTCTTTACATCATTTATCAAAACCAACTTAAACCAAATTTATTATGTATGTATATATTTAAAAATTCCAATATTCGTACTAGTTCTGCATTATTTATTAAAATAACCCTTCCAAAATGATTCTTGATGTGAGGCCCTTGCTGAAAAGCTTTAGAATCATCTATGATCTGTTTTCTTGTTTTCTGTTGCATCTACTAACATACATCTATTTTTTTTAAACAAAATACATATCAAGTAAAAACCTGTTGTTGGATTGCTTGAATATTGATTTTAACTCAATTGGGAAAGCTAACTTTACAGGGTGAACTGATGGCATGGTAAAACAGTGTATAGGTCTGTCTGTGCATCCATGGTCCATAAACCTTAATCTTCTCCTCTGAAACTAATGAGCCAATTAAAATATATTGCATTTGGAAAGATTTAAATTTATATCCATCATGTCTGTCTGAATTCCAAGATTGCAGTCATTGCTATAAATAGCAAACCATAAATGGCAATTTTGGGGCCAGCTTCATTTATGTACTGATTTTGTTGAAAAATTTGGAACATAAAAAAGATGATGGGGATGACATATGTAATGAGCAATAATTACACAGTATGCAAAAAGTGCATTTTTAGGCTTTATCTTTAAATATCTTCTCTTAAAGTGCATAGTCGATTGAAAGAAATTTAATTATAAATATTCTTGATGAATAAAAAAATAAAGAATTTAGCATTTCAATTTGTTGTATGTATTTGTCGTATTTCTATATGTTATAAAAAGAAAAAAACAAAATCAAAGCTGAAGGTGTTCCATGGTGAGCAATACTTTGAGGAATTTTTCAAAAGGCATTTCTTTCTTATAGTTAGAAACTATCTTAACACAAGTTGAAATTGTGACTAGGTTGTGCAAGTTTTCTGAAGTGCTTTGAACTTGTTTGCTTTTATTGCACCTTTTGATTCTTAGTACACTCTTTTGCAATGTTGCAAGTTCCCAGACCACTCTGTACATTAAACTGGTACCTACCAACCAGTAAACCTGATGCAATGTGACACCTTGCATTTTGAAGCGTTATGTCTTAACCATTTAGCTAATGATTCTCCTTTTGTGTTGGTAGAGCTTAGGGAACCATACAAGGGACCAAAATATGCTCTTGTCATTTAAGAGATTTATGGATTTCATTCTTCTGTGAATTGTTCACTGAACTTTGGCCTCAGTAGCCAAGGTATTTCAGAAGCAGTAATGAATTTTGGTACCTTTCATTGCCTTTGTTGTAGCATTTCAGAGATTTATTGATTACATTCTACTGTGAATTGTTCACTAAAGTATGGCCTCAGTAGCCAAGTGATTTAAGAAATGCTGATAGATTTTAAAGCATCACATTGCTTTTGTTGGAATATTACCTAGGCATATCTATTTTAAGCAAGTTTGTTGTTTTTGTTTGTCGAAAATCTGTTTGCTTGCTTAAGATATTGTTTGGTAAAAGAAAAGAACATCAATTTCCTCCACTGTCCAAGAACTGTCTGCCTCTGTATGACTTTGGCCATAAAAGACCATTACTCCAGTCCATTTTAACTCCAATGGAATTGACATCATTAACTCAACCCCAACATTCCTAAAACTCCTGTGTAACGTATTGATTGGTTCTCTAATGTTCATGTTTCAATGAATCTTATTTATTAAAACAGATGATGGCAAGTATTATCTTTTGTGATAATTTTTATAATGGGGTTAATCCTATAATTTTGTAAAGTTTGACCAACTTTAATTTCTCTTAAACAATGGTTCAAAAAATATTTTCAAAAGGGTTGATATATTCAGAAATAAAAATATTTATAGTAAAAGTTTAAATGTGTAACTTGATCTTTGAGTCCATCTTTGCATATTTACTTTCAGGAAGAACACCCTAATCCTGGAAAGTTTTACTCAGGAATAGAAAGAACTGGATTCTTGCCTGACAATGAAAAAGGAAGATTAGTAGCCAAGCTTTTACGAGTTGCCTTTGACAGAAGACTAGTGTTCACTATAGGACGATCTAGAACAACTGGACAAGAAGGTGTTATCACATGGAATGACATACACCACAAAACTAGAACACATGGTGGACAGCAAAGGTAATTCATATTTCAAATTACATGTTGATAAAGGCAAGATTGAAGCTCCCCACTTTTAGGTAAAAAAGCTAAAGTTGAACGTGTCCATGTACCTCTTCAAGGATTAAGGATAAACACAACCAAACAACACTAATAAGTTTTTTTCTTATTTTATATCATAGGAATGTAATGGACAATTTTATATATTTTCTTTAAGTGTAATCTTGCTAACTACATAAGTAAGGTGATATTTTTCAATAAGTATTTGAAATGTCCGTTAAAGTCTATGTTCTAGTTATAAAAAATAAAAAGAAAAAAGAAAACTCAGAAAAATTGCTAATTCAGTTTTACACGTTTCAACTTCCTTCAAGTAAGTGAGGCTTGGTGGTGCTCTGGAAGGTCAAGCACCTCCTGTCTAGCTAGCTAAATCTGTCATATGGAAAATCAAATTTGAGAATGAAAAGAACATGGAACTATGAGAAATCTAATATATCCAGCATAAGTAACTTCATACTTGTCAACAATATTGTAATGACGGATATTTGAAGACAGATCTTATTTTGAGGTATTTTGAAAAACATATATGAGTTTTCTTGTTAACAGAAATTTGAACAAAGTTATTAATTCATTGATTTACTTTGGTTTCAGTTTTGGTTATCCAGATGATACCTATCTAGACAGGGTCCTAGATGAACTTGCTGCTAAAGGAGTAACTAAAGATTCCTTAAATAAATGATTAATAGCTTTTTTATCATCATCCTATTGAACATATACAGTGGAAATATTTGTTCTTTGTAGAATTAGATATAAAAACTGTTCAGCAAAAAGCTCAGATTATCTGTTGCTATGATTTACTGTTTATTATCCATAATTTCTCATCTAAATGTGTCTGTAATTTTTTAATCATCCTTCCCAAGTTTTGCCTGGGCCAAGTGTTTTAGACTTGTAAATATGAAAGGATTATGTTATTGTTAAAACTCTCAAAATTTTCTGGGTAGAGTAGTCATAATGCTAGATTTTAGACATTACATTTCTTATTTTCACAAACTTTATCCATTGTGCTCCAAATAGGAACTTCAAGTGGGACACCAATAAATAAAATTGTCTTGTAAAAATGCAAAAGCTAGACAACATTCATATGATTCAATTAGCAAAACTTTTATCTGTGAGGATCTAACATAGAACACTAGTTGGGGATGCATTATTAATTCATTCATCAAATCTTCAGAATAGATAGACCAGATTTTTTTAGCTCACCTGAGCCGAAGGCTCAAGTGAGCTTTTCTGATCAAAATTTGTCTGTCATCGTCGTCGGCGGCGGCGTTGTCGTCGTCGTCGTCGTCGTCTGCGGCGTAAACTTTTACATTTTCAACTTCTTTTCTAAAACTATGAGGTAGATTTCAATGAAACTTGGTCAGATGCATATATGGGCCAGTGCAATTCAGATTTGTTCGTGACGTTGTCATGGCTCCCAAAACTAGGTCAAGGTGACCCATGGTTCCAAAAAACTTAAAAAATCTTCTTCTCCGAAAGCGATGATGGGAGAAAAATCTGATGTGATATTTGGCTTCTCTAGGGTCTTAAGCTTATAAATTGTTCATTTCGTGAAATTTGGTAAAAAATTAGGTTACGCGTTTTTTGTGTTTAATTTTGAAAATTTCGTAAAATGGCTTCAAATTATTATAACTTGACTATATGAATAGATATTGACATGGGGTTTTCAGTTTGGACTTTTTCTTGAAATAACCTTCAAAATGGGGTCAAGGTCAAAGTTCAAGGTCATGACCTAGTTTGTAATTTGTGCAGTTTTAGGCTTTTTTCTTCCAAATTATAAGAGATATATAATATTAAAACATTGTTAAAATGTTTAGCAGGACAAAATGTAAAAAGGTACAAAGTTTTGTAACTGTATGATAATGCATGTAGGAGTTGTTGCCCCTGAAATGTTATTTTTTTGCTAAAAAAGACTAAAATTGTGCAGTTAGCTTGAAAACTATAAACTTTTTGTATAGGCATGTATTATAGAATATTGTAGGTATTGACATGACGAACATTTTGATATATGGCTCAAGGTCATACATTCAAAGGTCAAGGTCATAGGTGCATAAAAAGACTGAAATTGTTAATTATCTTGGAAACTATTAACTTTTTGTATTGGCATGTATATTAGATTATTGTAGGAATTGATATGGTGATCATTCTGATATAAGATTCAAGGTTTTACATTTGAATGTCAAGGTCATAGATGCATAAAAAGACCCAAATTGTTAATTATCTTGAAAACTATTAACTTTTTGCAAAGGTATATACTAGAATTTTGTAGGTATTGATATGACAGTCATTTTGATATGTGGCTCAAGGTCATACATTCAAAGGTCAAGGTCATAGGTGCATAAAAGACTGAAATTGTTTATTATCTTGGAAACTATTAACTTTTTGTATGGCATGTATATTAGAATATTGTAGGAATTGATACGGTGATTATTCTGATATAAGATTCAAGGTCTTACGTTTAAAGGTCAAGGTCATAGATGCATAAAAAGACTCAAATTGTTAATTATCTTGAAAACTATTAACTTTTTTGTAGGAATGTATATTAGAATATTTTTATGTATTTTTGCAAATGATTTTGGATATATCCTCAGGTTGGCCATGCCCTCAGGTGAGCGTTAAGGCCCATGGGCCTCTTGTTTTTATTATTGCATCCTGATTATAAGCATTTGATTTGCAAAAACATTGGTAGTTTGGCTCCAAACTGGGAAACTGCTAATGGTCATTTAAATATTTTTAATTTATTTCCAACTAGCATAAAATACCACAAATCATGAGGAAAATGGATAGTAGGTAATCTTCAATTATTATTTTTAATGCCTCTAAATATGCATACAAAATTCTGGATTCTGGAGTCAGAAAGTTTAAAAAGGGGCTTTAATAGGGACCTTGAATTTCCAACTACTGTAAGGGATAGTGAACATCTCAAATAAGTAATAAGGTCATAGGGCTTTTGATTTCATATAAGAAATGTCAAATATTTCAAGTTTTTTACATTATTTTACTTTTTCAAGTTTTAATTGTTTAGAAGTTTAAGTATAGATTATTTGTGTTAAAACAGTTTTTATTTATTACTTGTATTGGTATGAATATAAACTTATTATATAAATAATTATGTACAATATGAAACCTGTATTTATTAAAGTTTTGTTAAAGAATTTATTTTATCATTTTGTAAATTTAAACATTTATTTTTGCAATTTAAGTAAAATGTAAATAAGCAACAGATTTTGATTTTGTATATTTTTAGTGTAAGCAGTTAACCAACCATTTATTGTATAATTACTTATTTGATAAAAATTATTATTAATCAAATATGAAAGCCTTTATTGCAAAATTCTCTCTCCATGTCTCTCTCTCTCTCTTTTGCAAAAAATTGTCCAAGTTAAAAACTCTGGACTTTCTATAAATATATCCAACTGGCATGTAATAACAAAATTTATCTGATACAAAATTACACAAAATCTCTCATTTATATCAAATTGGATAAGAAAAATGAAAATGAAAACAAATTTTGTAGGTGAAAACAAATTTTAACTTTCTGGCAAAAATATGCATTTGAAACAAAGTATTCAGAATTTTGTCATCAGTTAAAAAGAGTATATTATTATTAGAACATTACAAAAGCATAAAGTATGAATTTGAAAATGTAAAAAAAATAGGAATGTAGGATGAAAAACATTTACTTTCTAAAGACAAATTGCTCGTATAAGCAAATTAAGACTATTTACATCTCATTAATATGAGGAAATCTTAAAATTTACAAAATCAAGAAATTGAAAACACATATTGTATTGGTAATAAATATTTAACTTTTGAAAACAAAATGCTATTCTCGATATTTATGCCTGGATATGTTTAACCCTTATTTACATATACTTTTTGTTAAAGCCCTTCTATTAATGAATCATTTGCACCTTGCTTGGATAATGAAAATTTAGCTCAAACTAAACTTTTACAAAAATATTTTAAAAGTTGTATGTTTATGATGTTAATTTCATTTAATTAACTTAATTTAATTTAATTGTGATGTATATCTGACAATACTAAGAGTTCTTTATAGAATTATGTCTCATTCAATTTTACAAAATTAATAAGTGCTTACAGAATTTTTTTTCATAAATAGATATTGTATTATATTTATTGATATTGTTCTAGTTAGCAATTTTGCAGACAAATTTTAAAAGAAAGATATATGTACATATGTAATGAACAAATTATCTCTGAAAGTTTTGCTTTTGATATCATTAATACCACAGGTTAAGTGTTTAAAAGTGCAAAACAAACATGGAAGTCTTCTCCAAAAAAAAAAAAAAAATCAAATTTCATTGGTCAGTTATTGATATGCCTCTTATTAAACAAACTCTCAAGTAAATAATTGGCATTTTTTCATAGGATATTTCTAAAATTTTGGTTTTGTATGTGTTCTATTCCGTCTTTTATTAAAATGTCTCTTTTTTTCAACAAACACTCATGTAAATTTTCATAGACTGTTTCTAAAACTGAGCATTATTGAAGCATTTAATTTTTAACAAACCACAATTGTTTAAAATCCTGATAATGAAGATTTTTTATCTGATTATATTACCCGTACATGTTCAATATAGATTTGTTTTTGTATGTTATTGTTACATAAATTATGCTTATTTGAATTATGATTATGATTTGTATATTAATTTTGCTTTTCATAATTTACATTGCATTATATATATATATATAATATTGTAGAATTTTGATGTGCCATTATTATGCTTTTTTATTATTTGATAATATATTATTTGTCAAAGGTATTTGTAAATTTAATAGACATCAATTCATGACATAATCACTTTAATGTACTGTGCTTAGGTTATGAAACATGTTACAGTTCTTAGTATTTCTATTCTTTCATTGGTCAATTCATCAAAGTATGTGTAGTGTAAGTTGGTTTATAAAAATTTAATTATCTTTATAGTAATGGGAGAATCTCCTGTATTTAGTCATGTAACCAATTACAAAATGTCTCAATGAAACAATCTGAATGTTTTAGTGTATTAACCTGAACATGTATGGAAAGCTACAAGGTAACATTTCACAAGTCTTATGAATATATTTCTTGGACAGAAATAATTCTTCTTATTTCACAAAATGTGCTTTCATCTTAAGAAAGAGCATCTGGATAATGTGATCTTATTTTAAACAACATTGTAAATATTTGCTGAATTCTTTTAAACTTTATTCATTCATTTTATTATTTGCTGAATTCTTTTAAACTAAATTCATTCATTTTATTATGGATTTATTAAAATCAGATTTAGAAGATAAAGTACAAGATCTAGTTTTGCATTAACGTATACATGTTGCATTAGATTGTAATTGATGTTTCTCATCATTTTCACCAAGTTTACAAAGCGTAGCATGCATGTTGGGATTTCTAAAATATGAATTCATTCCAAACACTGAATTCACTTTTAATTTTAACACCTTTTAAGTTCACTTGAGCCGAAGGCTCAAGTGAGCTTTTCTGATCAAAATTTGTCTGTCGTCGTCGTCGTCGTCGTCGTCGTCGTCGGCGTTGTCGTTGCTGTCGTCGTCGTCGTCCGCGGCGTAAACTTTTACATTTTCAACTTCTTTTCTAAAACTATGAGGTAGATTTCAATGAAACTTGGTCAGATGCATATATGGGCCAGTGCAATTCAGATTTGTTTGTGACATTGTCATGGCTCCCAAAACTAGGTCAAGGTGACCCATGGTTCCAAAAAACTTAAAAAATCTTCTTCTCCGAAAGCGATGATGGGAGAAAAAATCTGGTGTGATATTTGGCTTCTCTAGGGTCTTAAGCTTATAAATTGTTCATTTCGTGAAATTTGGTAAAAAATTAGGTTACGCGTTTTTGCGTTTAATTTTGAAAATTTCGTAAAATGGCTTCAAATTATTATAACTTGACTATATGAATAGATATTGACATGGGGTTTTCAGTTTGGACTTTTTCTTGAAATAACCTTCAAAATGGGGTCAAGGTCAAAGTTCAAGGTCATGACCTAGTTTGTAATTTGTGCAGTTTTAGGCTTTTTTCTTCCAAATTATAAGAGATATATAATATTAAAACATTGTTAAAATGTTTAGCAGGACAAAATGTAAAAAGGTACAAAGTTTCGTAACTGTATGATAATGCATGTAGGAGTTGTTGCCCCTGAAATGTTATTTTTTTGCTAAAAAAGACTAAAATTGTGCATTAGCTTGAAAACTATAAACTTTTTGTATAGGCATGTATTATAAAATATTGTAGGTATTGACATGACAAACATTTTGATATATGGCTCAAGGTCATACATTCAAAGGTCAAGGTCATAGGTGCATAAAAAGACTGAAATTGTTAATTATCTTGGAAACTATTAACTTTTTGTATGGCATGTGTATTAGAATATTGTAGGAATTGATATGGTGATTATTTTGATATAAGATTCAAGGTCTTACGTTTAAAGGTCAAGGTCATAGATGCATAAAAAGACTCAAATTGTTAATTATCTTGAAAACTATTAACTTTTTTGTAGGAATGTATATAAGAATATTTTATGTATTTTTGCAAATGATTTTGGATATATCCTCAGGTTGGCCATGTCCTCAGGTGAGCTTTAAGGCCCATGGGCCTCTTGTTTGTTTGATTCATGCAGTTGAGCATCTTCTATTTTCAACAAAACCATTGTACAAAATTGACTTTTGTCAAATTAAGTATATTGACAGCAGAATTTGCAACTTGGTAGCTGGAAATGGTAAAAGCTAACAGATATTTACGCCTTTGTATTTTTATTATCAAGAGTAAACTTAAGTTGATATCATTACAATTTTATAATTGAAAATATACAGGTATACTTTCTTATTAATAATCATTGGTTTTTATAAATTTTATTTAATTTATTTTAGCTTACGGCTTTGATTTATATTTTAACTTCACAGACTAAAAGGTGAAGATCACAAATGGATAACAACATGGTTAATTATGTTGAAAACTATGAATGTTTATAGGCAACTATATCAGTTTATTGTAGGTATTGATATATTGATGTATTGACATTTGCTTAAGGTAATATATTTAGAGATTTCTGAAATAGTAAATTATCCTGACTATATGAATAGATAGTGATTATTGGTTTTCAGTTTTTAAAAAATCTATAGGTGAGTGTTGAGACCTATAAGTCTCTTGTTCTGTTTCAAAGTCCTTAATTCTGTTTACAATGATTAAGTTTAGGACATATAAAATTTGATACAAAATAATGTTTGTCATTTTCAATTTAAATATTGAAGCTATTTTGATGCACAACACGTGAATTGAGTATTATTCTATTATGTTCCATGTTTTTGACATAGTGTATGAAAACCAATCGATTTGTCAGAAAAATTGATCAAAGCATTAGATGGATTAAGAAATAAACTATCCTATTCATTATCTGTAACCTTTTTGTCTTGTGTTTTTACAGGTACCTTACACTACCACCCAATAACAATTTGCCATACATAATGTCCGTCCAAAGTGGGAATTATATCATCATTGTTATCTCTGTTTACTATTCTTTTATTTAATTCTTTTATATTTATTCTTTTTGGTGGATTGATCTTTTACAGCTACATATAGTTAAATTTGATTGTCAGTGTAAGCTGGTATTTTATTATAACTGTAGAGCAGTTAACTACAAATCAGATTTAATTTTCCAATGCTTTTGTTATTAACCAAAAAAACTGGTTCTAAATTTTGTATTGCCACCTTGCAAACTTGATATATGACTAGACTAGCCATTAGGTATCTAGTTTCTTGGTTGATTTATAAGATTCATTGACTGACTAGATAACATATCAAACTGGACGTGTCAGGCAATATTTTAATTATTTTAGCCAGGATATTTATCTGTAAAATTTTTTCAGAAGCTCCTTTTTTCTTTTTTTATTCCGAATTTAAGGTCTGAGTTACTATTTTTGTGACAGTGAGTTATGGAAAACTTTGATAGAAAATCCAATTTTCTTGAAATTAGTTTGGTATATTTTAGTTGATTGAGGTTAGTCGGAACTAAAAATGGCTATGTGAATCTACGATTACTATAAAGTATTTCTATAGGAAGTATATTCTTGCTAGTAAAGGGACTTTATATGTCATAAATGGTGTTGTTTTCAGCGGAAGTGACGAATAACGTCGTATGCGCCAAAAAGACTACCATTTGCGTTGTTTTTTCAACATGTTATATCGCCAAAGCAACAACAGTTTTTTTTCTACAGAAATATCTTGTGCCAATCGTGTGTGCGCATTGTGATTTTTAGTTACAAATAAACTCGAGTAAATCAAAAACACAGTGTAAAACATGTCAGTTCTCCAATGGAGCAGAAACCGGGAATGTTTTGAGAAAACTACCAATCTTTAATAAGACAACTGACAAACTTTCTTACATAAAAGATCAGGCTCCACAATTATTCCATATTGAAGATTTTCCTTAACTAAAATTTAGCCGCTGGGCTAAAGTTTGTCATTTTCTTTTGAAACTACAAATACCCATTTCATAAAATTTAATTTAAATATAGATATATAATGTAAGCTTGAAATAAGCTATTAAGAAATTTAATCAGATGACCCAGTTAGTTTATTGTAAAGGTTATCAAAAATAATTCTGCTCATACATTATAGTTCATTGTTCATGGTTGTTCTAATTTCTTTTAAGGTGATATCAGCAAATTGTCAGTTATTCGAGACAAAAGCAAGGTTATTCAATCTCTATAGATAAATTTTAGAAAACACTTACACACGCTTGAAATATTCGAGTGAATTTTAAAGGCTGCCGAGGACCAGCGGGCACTCAGATTGAATTTTTGGTAAGGAGCTAGCTCACCGAGACAAGATACTCCAGACATTTATACCAAACTCCCAAGCCATTATCCTGAAACAAGCTTTTCCAGTCGATACTCTGCCGTACAAATACCGAGCGAGAAAGACATATCTCAAATTTTAAATTCTTATGTATGATCGGTTCGGGTTCAAACCAAAGACATTGCTTTTGAAGCTGATCATTTACCACTAAGCGATCTACACGGTCTATTAAGAAAGATGTGTCTTGCATAATATTAACAACATCGCTGCTGCAACCGCTGTACAGTTAGTTGATTGATAAAAAATAATCCAATCATTTGAAAATTAATGAATCCAAAGTTCCAAAATTATATGATTCATAATCCAGTAAAGGAATGCTTTACATAAGCGAACAAATCTTAGTTTTAAATAAATTTTAAAAATTAGGACGCCTGAAAATTTTGCCACAAGGTACCGATTCAAATAGGGAAGACACTTTAAAAATGTCATGCCTGATAAATTGTTTCCGATGACGATACTATCACTTACGACGGATATTTCAACTGATAACCAGTTACAAATTACTTGGAAACATTCTATATTTGGAGAATGATACAGTTAGGATTTGAATTTATTTTTCATTTTCGTTGATAAGGGGTTTTAGAATACTTATCTAATTTGATAATAACAAAATAATTTGTCAAAAAAAAAAAAAAACAGATTTGAAAAATGTGCAAGATGTCAAGATATGTGAAGAAAGTATAGAGTGAAATGGATTATTGGCTATGGGATTTTTAGCTCACCTGACTGAAAGGTCATGTGAGCTTATGGCATGGCGCGGCGTGTGTATGTGCGTGCGTGGGTGTGTGCGTGCGTGCGTCGTTAACACCTATTTTCGACTTCTCCTCCAAAACTGCTGGACAGATTTCAATGATACTTGGTCAGAAGTATATATGGGCAATTCAGATTTGTTCATGGCGTTGCCATGGCTACCAAAACTAGGTCAAGGTGACCTAGGGGTCCAAAAATCTTAAAAAATCTTCTTCTCCAAAACCGATGATGGGAGGAAAAATCTGATGTGATATTTGGCTTCTCTAGGGTCTTAAGCCTATAGTTTGTTCATTTCGTGAAATTTGGTTGAAAAAATGGGTTACGCGTTTTTGCGTTTAATTTTAAAAATTACGTAAAATGGCTTCAAATTGTTAAAACTTGACTATTTGAACAGATAATGACATGGGGTTTTCAGTTTTGACTTTTTCTTGAAATGAGCTTTAAATTAGGGTCAAGGTCACAAATCAAGGTCATGACCTAATTTGTGATTTATGCAGTTTTAGGCAATTTTCTTGCAAATATTAGGAGATACATGAAATCAAATCATTGTTAAAATATTAAGCACGACAAAAATTACCAAGGTACCAAGTTTCGTAACTATATGAATATTCAATGTAGGAGTTCTTGCCCCTAAAATGTTATTTTTGACTTTTAAATACCAAAATTGTGCATTAGCTTGAAAACTATAATCTTTTTGTATAGGCATGTATATTAGAATATTGTAGGTATTGTGAAAATGATCATTTTGATATATGGTTCAAGGTCATATGATCAAAGGTCAAGGTCACATGTAGAAGAAGTCATAAATTGCTAATTATCTTGAAAACTATTAACTTTTTGTATAGGCATGTATATCAGAATATTGTAGGTATTGACATGAGGATCATTTTGATGTATGGTTCAAGGTCATATGTTCAAAGGTCAAGGTCACAGCTGCAAAAATAGACTTAAATTCCTAATTATCTTGAAAACTATTAACTTTTTGTATAGGCATGTATATTAGAATATTGTAGGTATTAACATGACAATCATTTTGATATATGGTACAAGGTCATATGTTCAAAGGTCAAGGTCACAGCTGCAAAATAAGACATAAATTGCTAATTATCTTGAAAACTGTTAACTTTTAGTATAGGCATATATATAAGAATATTGTCAGTATTGCAGCATTGATCATTTTGATTTATAGTTCAAGGTCATGTGTTTAAAGGTCAAGGTCACAGCTGTAAAAAAAGTCATAAATTGCTTATTATCTTGAAAACTATTACTTTTTTGTATAGGCATGTATGTTAGAATATTGTAGGTATTGACATGACGATAATATATGGTTCAATCTCAGATATGTTCAAAGGTCAAGGACATAGTTGCATAAGTATACTGAAATTTGTTAATGATTTGGAAATTATTCATTCCATTACAGTTACTTCATGCATATTATATAAGCTACTTATAAATGAAATGTGAGTGGATATATTTCTGATTAAGCTTTCTGGCAGTTCTTAACTTGAGAAAACTTGTAAAGTTTCAGTACCAATTGTGTTGTCTTTTGCCCTTTGCAAACAATTTTGGACTTATCCTCAGGTGAGCGTTAAGGCCCATGGGCCTCTTGTTTATACTTTCAGTTTAGATTTTGTATGTGAGTTTTTATTTATCATTAATGATAGTATTATTTATTTAGATTAAACATGCGGACCAATTGCAAATTATTTGTTTGATATAAAAATGTAACAAAAATCTTATACCTCTATGTTACGATGTTTGTTAAGCGTTTAGGCAAATGAAAGACTCGGTCTCAACCTTTAATTTAAACTCTTCAAAATAGTTAAATTAGCAATTTACTCTGTGGTGTGATGTAAAGATAACATTTGAGTTGAGTTGCGTAATGGTGTTTAACGTCCCAGTCAAGAATTATTCACTTATATCGAGACTAAAGATAACATTTGATAGTATATTTAATAAGAAACAGTTAAAAATAAACAAGCCAAAATTCCTAATATTAACTAAAAGTTATTATTTTTAAATTATTATTATTTATTATTATATTATTATTATTATTAATCGACTTTGAGTATGTTGGGATTACATGATTTATAGAGGATGATAAATCTAGTGAACTTTGAAGCGTAGCAGTTTTATTCATTTACGATTTCTACAGTTTAGCTTCTTAATTAATAGTCCCGGAAATTGAAAATATTGGATTTTACTCAAGGACTGACCTTAATTATTTGACTTTTCTACTTTGATTCTTTTAAAATCAATTTGACAAGTGATGTAATATAATTACTAAATAAAACAAAGACTTAAACAGTGATAAATTATATGAATGTAACTTTTATTCTTCAGAATACATTTTAGCGTCACCTAAGCACTGAATTATCTGCCTAATAACCAGTTATTGTAAGTGGCATTTTTCTTCCAAGAGCTGATTAGTTAAATCGACAGTTAATGTTATGACAAATATCCGTAAATATATTTTTTTCGTAATCAGACAGCTTGTAGGTCTGACCGGGAAAAACTCAAAATGAAAACTGATATTGAAAAAAAGATTTATTATGTTAATTTTAAAAGATCTCATAGCATGCAAAGTATTGCATTTTATACAGAGTAAAAATTATTATATTAAAACACAACTCTGATAACTAATAATACACTTTACAAATGGTACTATTTAACAGCCGAGTTCATTTTTCACTGAACACACACACACACACACACACACACACACACACACACACACACACACACTTTTTTCACATGGATACTTTTAAGCAAATACAAATCTATATATTCTGTACTGAATTTTTGCTGCCAAAATGTTTCTTTATATGAATTTCACATTCATATTAAAGTAAAGTAATATTCCTAATTAAACCTGTAAGTTTAATAGACTCTTCCAAGGGTTTAATACTTAGTCTAGCCCATAAGTCCGGTACAATCCAGGTGTCTTATCTCACCAAAAGGTCAAACTTTATATTGAAAGTCCATTCCAGTCTACAATTTACACTAAGAATCTATCAAGAGTCTAGGTCAATCTTATCGAATCCAGGCCATATATTACACGCTGCCAAACGATTGTGTTTAGAAAAGAATTATCGGCCTTTGGAATTCCCGTTCTTTCAGTTTAGGTTTTTAAAAATCAGTGTATCTGAAAAAAACGTTACAGAATTTACTATTACACTGACTAGTTATCGAAGAAACATAAACGATGAGGTAAGTCTTTTAATAATCAAAGTCATTAATATTAATAACATTTTTAAATCCATAAATCTTAGTAAATTGTTAAATGAAGTGTAAATTCAGTTAATAATTCCTACTTAGTAACAGCCATTGCATCTCAATGTTTTTTTAGTCGTACACTTTTATAAATGGCTGCGCTGCAATGGAACCATAAGGCATTTAAGTTTCAAAGTGTTTATTAAATACATCAACGACAATACAGATTCACAATGATTTTCATTCGTAGAAATTAATAACCCTGTAATTAATTAAAATATTTATGGTTTCGGTGTGACGTCACAGTTGAAGATGGCGTCTAAAAACACTTCGGATATGTACAATCAACTCCAGATACTATATAGAATTATATAGGGTTGTGTACATTCAAATTTACATGGTCTTATGACTTAGGGCTCTCGACAAAGGTCTTTATGACTTTAATAAATGATAATAGATTGAAAAACGTATGAAAATAAAATTGAAAAAAGTATTAGTATTACTATTAATTATACCGGTAAATTTAGTAATCCATACCAATTAAATTACAAATTACAAGCAAATGAAACATGTAGAAAACGTAGATCTACTTGAAATTTGTGTATCAGATAATAATGATAATAATAAAAATACTCAATAATGATAATTGTAATTGTAATTGAACTCGCTTGTTTTTTTCTGTCGCATATTTTTTTTTTATTTCGTCGAAACCACAATTTCTGATTTTCTATAACTTGAACTGACGTTATTTTCAATAACAGTTTTATAAAATGATTTTAAAAAATTGAAATTTCAAAATAGAAAAAATATAAAATAATTAGTATAAAAATAAAAACTGTGATTTGGAAATCGTCTCGATTAGAACTTTTTAATAAGTAAAATCACGATATCTAGAATCTAGAATCTATGCAACAACTTGTCAAAAAATAAATTTTTCATGAGAACGTTTTATCATTTAAAGTGTAAAATGCATTTATCTAATAATTTAAGATTAATTAAAAGATTATCAATAATCTAAGTCGGTGAACATCATGTTTATTAGATACATTTCTGTTGAGAAATAAGCGATTTACAAATAGCACTCAGCTTTAATCTTATTGCATTGGTTTTTTTTACATTATTGTTTCTGTTTGTATCAATCTTTCTTTTTTTCTTTTCTTTTCTGGTCTATTTATCGTAAGCTACTTCTTCTATTCTATATTGTATTTAAGTTAATCATCGACCATATTTATTAATATCAGTAATGAATGAAGCAGGAGACTGGTTAATATAACAGATTATCTTGTTCCAGAATCCTCAATATACATACACACACACATACATATATTTCTTGTATTGTACATTTAAAAAAATAAAATATGTTTAAACTATTATGCACATTCCATCACCTGTAATCAGAAGGATCTTATCTTACAATTTGCTTAATCGATTGACAGGTGTTCCTGTTAACAAAATGTGTGGGAAAAACGGGTGTAAATAATATGTAATCTTATCAAATTAATTATAGATTGATTTAAAATCATTAACGAAGATCTGATTGGCTGGCGGAATAAAATTAGTTTTCTTTGAATTTTAATTGATTTAAATTTACGAGATTTTCTTATTTGACAATATAAATACTAATTCATTTAGATTTTTTAATAATTTTTATTTTTCTTCATTTCTCTAGTGCCATTTATACGACAAAAAAGTTTTAACAAATTTCATGAAATTATGAATGCTGGCGGACAGACATGTCTTTTTAATATGAATAATTGTTTCATTACAATTATTTTTCAAAATTAATTTCAGTTGTATAATCAACTTTATAATTAGTTATTACCATAAATTTCAACAAAACTGTCGAAAGAGTAAACAATATCGCACTACACTCGATAAATTATAATACATTCGTACTATTCCTATGATATAAAGCAGTTTGTATTCACCGTATCCAAGGAGGACAACAACTCCGTTACTTGAAATGCTGGGTGTTCGGAACGATCAGTTGGTGAATATATAAGTCACATGATCAGTTAAGAACTGATATCACATGACCAACATAAAAACGGTGTCGACCATACCACGCTGGTCATCAAAGGATATCCTTGACAAATTTGTCATAACTTACGTGACTATATGAAATTAAAAGAATAAAGTTTATATGATGAAAAAAATCACCAATATTTTTTCCTTTAAACCTAGATAGTTTTAAAGTTTACACAGATTTAAATACTTCGCTTAATAATTCCTTTCCAAAAAATGATAACTACTTGACCTGGCTATTTTTGGATTAAGGTGTATTTAGAGCAGAATACATGTAGCTAGACAAATCTGTATTGTTAAAAAAATATATTTTTTAATAACTCTAATAAAAGATAATATTATTGCATACCCTCAGTGTGGTTTTGGGTTTTCTTTGACTTTCACCAGATATTCATTTCATTTACCCTGTACACTGGTAGGTGCACACATACACTTGAAGAAGTAAATTGATTGCAGATACAGCCAGAAATATATTTTGTATTCTACATATATTGTTTCATCATTTACATCTTAATTAGAAGCATTTTTGCATGAAATAAAAGACCATGCAAAAAAAAAATTATTTCAGATATTTTAACCAAGAAATTATCAATAAACAAAAATTGCATGAAATGGCATGTCATTTAGTGCCACATGGTTAATGATATAATCATTAAGTGTAACATGGTTTATATTATTGACATTTATTGTCATGTGGTTTATGATATGGTCATTAATTTCAACATTGTTTATGATATATTCATTTAGTGCAACATGGTTTATTTAGTGCCACATGGTTTATGATATGGTCATTTAGTGCCACATGGTTTATATTATCATTTAGTGCCACATGGTTTATGATATAGTCGTTTAGTGCCACATGGTTAATTATATGGCAACATTGTTTATAATTTGATCATTTACTGACACGTTGTTTATAACATGGTCATTTTGATGCACAAAGTTTATGGTATAACCAATTATTACCGAATGATTTATAAAACGGTCATTTAGTGCCACATAGTTAATGATATGGTCATTTTGAGTCACACAGTTTATGCTCATTGCTGTGGTAATTTTCAGAGACATGGTTTATGATCTGGCTATTTTCAGTCACATGGTTTATGATATGGTTATTTTGAGTGATATGATTTATGACATGACCATTGTAAAACAGTTTATAAAGTGGTCAGTTTGAGTCACGTATTTTATGATATTTTTTTCTCCATATCGTTTTTATCATTTTGTTTGAGTTGAATTATTAAAATATAATCATTTTTGGTCAAATGGCTTATCATTTAGCCTTTTTGAGTCAATTGGTGAATTATAAAGCCATGGTTTTCGAAATTATCATTTTTATTCACACTGTTAAAACTATGTGTTTTTGGAGGTATAAATCTTTTGTTATAGTTATTTTTAGTTACATGATTTATTGTATGGCAAAATTGTGTCATATAATATATGATATAATCATTTTTGTCACTTGGTTTATGATATTTTCAGTTTGAGTCACATGGTTTATGATATATCCATTTTGTTCCACATGGTTTATGATATGGTCTGTTTGAGTCACATGGTTTACGATATGGACATTTGTTACCACATTGTTTTTTGAATCACATTGCTAATGATGAAGTGATGGTATGTATGATTATTGTGATATGGTCATTAAGTGTCACACGGTTTTTGAAATGGTCATATTATTCCATGATATAGTCTTTTTAAACACATAAATTATGAAATGGTATCTTTATGCTACTTGGTTTATTAAATGTAAAAATGTTTATGATATGATTATTTATTGTAACATGGAATATAGAATGGCCATATAATGCTACAAGGTATATGATATGATCATTTTAAGATACATGGTTTCTGATTATTTAAAAAATATATGTTACTAGGTCTGCAGAATGGTATATGGTCATTTAACAAGGAGTTTAGTATTATAGCCAATAGATATTGCACACAGCATGCCTCACTGCTGTCTTTCAATGCAATGGAAAGTAAACATATCTACCACTACACTTACAAAGGCTCTCAACTTTTCATGGCATAATCTTGAACAGGGCACAAAATTCACATTCAATCAAACATTCATTTGTCTTTCGCGAATTTCAGTACTTTCAATACTTTGATTTCTAGTAGAAGTATTTGTGTAGATATGAGTCCCATTTTATACATTCTAATGAGACATTGAAAATGAATTATGCAGATGTCTTGATAATTCTTGATGTGTAAAAGTATCAATACTTGGATCTCTCTCTCTCTCTCTCTCTCTCTCTCTCTCTCTCTCTCTCTCTCTCTCTCTCTCTCTCTCTCTCTCTCTCTCTCTCTTTGTGTGTGTGTTTGATATCACAGTTTACCTTAAATATCGAGAGTTTATTCAGTAAACACCATCAATATATATATAAGGTAATTACCATATTATTACCGAATGATAATTACCTTCCTTACAGCACGTGGACATATCGAACGTAAGAAGTCCGCTGCTGCAGAAAATAATTTTCCAGTTACGTTCAAACTTACAAATTCTTCAGAATACAAGTAAAATTTGTAAGAGTAACAAATGTTTTCGTTTGGTATGGAAAGGTTAGAGATACTGACCCATTCAATCTATTGTAAACTGGTAAATCGTTGCTTGTATTATCGGTATTAGTTACGGAACGACCATTGATCAGAACAGGAGGAGTCAAAAATCGTTTAAACAGTAAATACAAAATATAACTTAGATGTATCATAATCGATTGAATACTGAAGATTTAAACAATAATTTATTGTCAAATGATACAAAAAAAAAGAAAGAAAGAAAGAAGAGAAACTAAGAAAAACTAGCGGCATTGAGACTCTAGTGACATAACAAAAAGTCAAATGTTTATATAATTTCTATGTACAGATGGAAAAAAAAGAAATATATTCAATCTCAATCAAATGTAATCGATACTTTAAAGCTATTTACGATAGAAAAAGAAATTAAGAATAAAATTTTAAGAAATGAAAATAAAAAAGGAAAATAAGACGTTTTAGAATTGCTTCTTTTTTTAATAAATCTATTTTTGGGTCCAAAAAAGAAATAAACCATATGCAATATTGCATCGCCCCTCTTATCCCTCTAATGGATGGAGAGGTGAAGAATTTAGGAAAAAGGATTTCAACGCAAAGATATCAATTTATGTTCTCAATCGCTGGTAACGTGTGGATATAAGTGATATTTGGCTAGGGTATAAATCTATGAAAGACTAAGATACGACAAATCAGTCGTCGCAGATTTTGAGAGGTCAAATTTTTCTAATCTCCCTTGTGTTTTCATGCAAAAGTTGCTTTGAAAGAATAAAAGGAAAAACGATTTTACGGTTTTTGTTTTATAATTTGGCGCCATTTAAACAATTCTATGACATAGGATGTAAGAGTGGTTTTATGAGATCATATATTTAATGCGCTGGTTTAGTTCAAAGGAGATCAAGACACTTGTATCCGTGTCCAAAATTGTATCTCCGAAAAAACTCAAAAATTGCAAATGTGTAATGAATCAACATGTCATATAACTTAAACCGCTTTTATGTGGCTAATTGAAACCAATAATTTAATAAGTAATATTGTTAATTTATTTTAAAAATCACTTTTGCTTTTAAAATACATAATAAAAGAAATGCAAGACCTCTCTTTTACAAATATTATAAACCAAATATGCAACAATTTTTAGAACAATTTCTTAATAATACTGTTTTGTATCATTCGCAGTTGACAAAGGATTAACTTCAAGATTCAAAACTGGCATTTTAGATATACTGTATAAAATTAACATTTGAACTGTAACAAACATGAATACCATACAGGATAAAGTAAGTATGTTTAATTTTATCATTTCATTAACAAAAAATCACCTACATGTACTTTATCTTGTATATAGAAGTTGAGATTAGAGCTTTTCTACATTACTCTTTGCAGTTTCTTCTTTCTTTTTTTTTTTTTTTTTTTTTTTTTTTTTTTTTTTTTTTTTTTTTTTTTTTTTTGTGCTCTTTTATTATTGTTTTTCAAATTTAAAAGAATTTAAAAAAAGTAAATTTAAACTTCAATATTTAAATTTTAACTTTAGAATAAGTAAGATTTAACTATCTTATTTGAGTATTATGAGTGGTTTTTTCAAAGAATGTTCTAAATGAAAACAATACCAAACATTTAAATTCGCTGTGTGTACCTTTGAAACCGAAAGTCATGGTATTCTAATAAAGATAAATTGTTTTATTTTACAAAAAACATTAATTTTTTAAAAAGTACTATATAATAGATTTTAGCCTTTTTTTTAGATTTTGTCACAATGTTTTTAGTTTTCAGGGAACTTTTCAAACAGGGCGGCACAAAAGGCAGTTATTGCTCAAGCCAGAAAAGATGATAATTCTCCAACTGATAAAGGGTATGTAAATTTAAAAATCATTGTAAAAGGTCAGGAGGGATAAGAATTAAATATTTTCCATGAAGCTGTAAAAACTTTTTACACATTATTCTAGACACCTGTAATCAAACCGAAGGTGTTATATTTTTTATTATCATCTATGGTTCTGTTTATCAAACATATTTAAAGCATTCCTTCTTCACTTACATCTAAGCTATAAAGTTAATATTAACTTTATTGCAAAACAAACAGTTTAAGGCTTTATATATATATTGATGGGTACGTTAATAAAAAGGAGTTTAGTGTTTTTAGTAATCTTGTCATGATGCATTTTGCAACAATTGCTAATGCAACCAGGGAAACGTAAGATATAGCTTATTCATCTGATGAATAACAATAAGTCTATTCGATACCTTAGATAACAATAAATTTTCTTACTGTAAAATAATTTTGATTTAGATTTGATTTCGTTCAAATTTGTTTGAATCGTAAAATTACAAAAGTATGGCCACTAAATATTTTTCGACAGAACATTCTAAAATGTTTTAAAAAGGCTTTTAATAATAAAACCAAATCTGGTATTTTAAAATTGAACAAACATGGGAGAGCATTGATACAATGAAAAAAATCATCTTTTATCAGTAAAGTTAACAAAAGACAATCAATTCCCATATTTATTTAAACAAGTGCGATTACTTTTATAAAATCAACCACGAATGTTACTTAATTGGTTAATTTAAAGCAGCAAATTGGAACAAAACGTTAATCTGTTAAAAGTAATTTATTTACATTCATACACAGTTATATATTAAAGTCAATTCAATAAATAGAAAGCAAAGAAAAATGTTGATTTTTATATGACATAAAATGTAGTTTTTCTTTGACAATAAGTGTTACAGTGCAACAGAATGTAATGTAAACTTGATTAATACCGATAAAGAGATACCCTAGAAAAATGTTTGTGTATTAGTGGCGGACTGACTGTAATACATGTAAAGGTATTAAGCAACACTTTGTCGTTTATGACGTTAAAAGCATTTTGTACCTTTATGTAAGATTTGCAATAACAAATGTGATTGTAATAAAGAAAATAAAGAAACCTATAAAAATAAGAGAAACAAGTTGTAAATAACCAACAAATACTTTTCTAGTATAAATCAAGTTTGAATATAAACAAATACCTGCTAAATTTTGATGTGCCATATGTGCAAATTTCGGAAAATCATTCCTCATCAGTGACACTGGGGGCAGAAAGTTTGATAGATAAAACCATAAGCCAAATATCGAAAAAAAAAATCTAAAGTTCCGAAATTATGTGAATCCAAATTCAGCTAAGGAATGATTTGCATGAGGGAACAGCCCTTAGTTTTAAATTAATTTTAAAAATTAAGACGGCTGACCTAATAAAACAAATATCATAATATCATATATTGCGTATTTTTATTGAAAAAATTAAACATATAATTTTTCAATTTTCTGCAAAAATCGTTGTTTAAAAAAAAAATACGTTTTTTTTACAGAATTTTATTTGTCCTAAATTTACATTATCTATAATAATACTTATTTCTATAACTAGTTATGTTCCAAATCAATTATTATGACACTATGTGCTATTAAATGTAGTACTTTTTCAATACCTATCGAAATATCAAATGAAACAGGATTTTGTTAGGTATTTACTATTACTGAGCGGGTATCCATGCTGTGTGGAGTACAACCAAACGAATACATTTTTTACCCAGTAATTGTTTAACAAAAAATAAAATAAACCACGTTACAATTTTTTCAGAAATCTTAAATTTCAGGTCTGTTTTTGGCTTGGTTTGAATTCAGATAATTTTGAAACCTTTCAAATAATTACTGTTCAGCTGCTTAAGTTCCTTTTATCGATATAGTGCCACTGATAAGAAAAAGCTTTTCGCAATGTGCATATATGACACATACAAATTAAACAGTCATTTTGTTAAATATTAACTTTTACTTTATCTTTCCCAAATCGAATGTTATGACATGATCTCGAAAAAACTGAATAAGAAAAAAAAAGTTACATGAAATAAGTAATTTTTCAAAATTAAAACAATTACATGTAGTTAATTCTTCAACTGAAATCGTTGTTTTTCATGAATTATGATGCCTCTCAATTTAAGTCTTTTACGATATTCGTGGGAAGGTTTTACTAAGTTTTACTAAAAACACTAAAGTGATAATATGGATCTAAATTTTTAACTAATTACTATGTATAAGGATATCGTAATGTATTTTGCATCAATGTTTGTAGGTTAGGTGTTTATGTATGTTTCTGAAAGTGATTAATTCATTTTTATCCTTAGATTACTCAGCACATTTTGTTCTTCCGGAATCATGGCAATCATTACAAATTAGTACAAAAATAAATGACGAAGAAGTGGTTCAGGATATATCAATATTAACACCAGTCAAGGTACAGTTTTTGCTGCAGTATTGGAACAAACAAATTGTAGAAACTTTAAGAGCAAGGCAGATCGAGCTCGATCAAGAAAAATCAAACTTTGAAAAAATTTATATCAAAGAAAATTCATCAAACAGGAAAAGTTCTCCTGATGCAATACATGTCGCAATTAATGCACTTGAGGAAAATTTGGACGACATTGTAGTGAGGTCATTAAGGATGTCAGCAGAAAAACAAGCAGAAATATTACTATCTACAGTCTATACCACAGATTTAGCAGCAAAAAAAGTGGCACTGTACAAACAGAAGTCCGATGGTATATGTTTGGTAGGGTTTAAAGATGGTGTGCTTCAGACATATGACGTTATAAACAGCTTATTTACAAATAATTCTCCATGTGCAAGACATGTAAGAATAAGTTTTTTCGATGCACAATTATTTGCCAAACTCGAGTTTATTGAGCATACAAAAACAGCCTGTAGCAGCAAGATCGACATTAGTATTGACACAAAAAATCAAATTATTTTAATGAATAAAGCATCTGTAAGTGATGTACATGACGTTGTTGACAAAATAAATGCATTCCGCAAGGGCGTTGTGCAAACAGAATTTAACACTACAAGAGCAAAAGCAGCGCTTTTACGACTGAATGAGACACAGAAAAGTCTCGAAGAAATATTCAAAAGTGAAAATCTAAATTGTTACGTTCATTATGGATCCGAATTAATTCATATACACACTCGAACAGATGAAGACGGTAAAATTGTAGCGATGATTTTGGAGACTAGCATACAGGAAATTACTGTAAGAAAATCATTTGTTGAGTCTGAGAAATTTTTTATAATTTTGGAAAAGTTTAAAGGGAAAATACTCATTGAACATTCAGAAAATATATATACATGTAAAATATGTTGCACTAATGATGCGTTAGCTGATATATCCATGGCTATGGTAAACAAAGATCATCCAAAGTTTTTAACTGAAAAGAAGACAGAAAAGCCATGTAACAAAGAGAATGGAGGTATTGCAACGTTTGGACAGATGTTTTTTGACAAAAAACCAAAGAAAATCCAAAAGGTAATTCAATGCATTTTGTTGGTTCAATTTTAAATGTAATGTTTTAATGCAGAAAAGTTGTATTTTAGTATTTAAGTATTTTCTGTGCAATTTTATTATTTTGGTTTTATGCAGAACACAAATTAAAGTTGGATAAAAGGTTTGAATTTTTTTCCATTGATCATTTTTTTATATTCTTTTTTTCAACTATAAGTTGTGGGCTAAGGCAGTTAACTAATAGTTCTAGCTTAACACACACACTAGTGAAATGTTTATATACGAACAGCTGTAAATACAACAGTACAATCCAAAATTTATCATCAGCTTTGTATAGTTTTTAGCTCAACTGGCTAAAGCCAGATGAGCTTATGGCATGATGCGCGCGTGCGTGCGTGCGTGCGTGCGTCCGTTAACAGCAAAAACTCAGAAACTACTGGGCCAATTTTAGCAAAACTTTGCAGGAATGATCCCTAGAAGGAGTAGATGAAAATTTGTACAATTGGTTTCCATGGCAACCAAAAGTAGGTCACAGCAACCTAGAATGTAAAAAACCTAAAATAAGTTTCTTCTCTGAAACCATAGGTTATATTCAAAATCTGATGTGATATTTAGCTTCTAGACACCCTTAAACATGTAGGTTGTACATTTCGTGAAATTCTGTCAAAAACTAGGTTACGCGTTTTTAACGTTTTTCTGTCATACTTCGTAAAAAGTGAAAATAAGGCTTATAATGAGATATCAACTTTGAAAATCTTCTTCTCTGAAACCATGAAGCCTTTAGCTTTCATATTTGGCAGTTAATATCAGCTTGAGCCCCTTTACCAAGTTTGTACAAATAGTGGCCCCCGGTCTATTTTTGGCCCCACCCCAGGGGTCCATATATCTGCATATGCATATATGGCTTATAATGGAAAATCAACTTTGAAAATCTTCTTCTCTAAAACCATGAAGCCTTAAGCTTTCATATTTGGCAGTTAATATCAGCTTGAGCCCCTTTACCAAGTTTGTACAAATGGTGGCCCCCAGGTCTATTTTTGGCCCCACCTCAGGGGTCCATATATCTGCATATGCATATATGGCTTATTATTGAAAATCAACTTTGAAAATCTTCTTCTCTAAAACCATGAAGCCTTAAGCTTTCATATTTGGCAGTTAATATCAGCTTGAGCCCCTTTACCAAGTTTGTACAAATGGTGTCCCCCGGTCTATTTTTGGCCCCACCCCAGGGGTCCATATATCTGCATATGCATATATGGCTTATAATTGAAAATCAACTTTGAAAATCTTCTTCTCTAAAACCATGAAGCCTTAAGCTTTCATATTTGGCAGTTAATATCAGCTTGAGCCCCTTTACCAAGTTTGTACAAATGGTGGCCCCCGGTCTATTTTTGGCCCCACTCCAGGGGTCCATATATCTGCATATGCATATATGGCTTATAATTGAAAATCAAGTTTGAAAATCTTCTTCTCTAAAACCATGAAGCCTTAAGCTTTCATATTTGGCAGTTAATATCAGCTTGAGCCCCTTTACCAAGTTTGTACAAATGGTGGCCCCTGGTCTATTTTTGGCCCCACCCCAGGGGTCCATATATCTGCATATGCATATATGGCTTATAATTGAAAATCAACTTTGAAAATCTTCTTCTCTGAAACCATGAAGCCTTAAGCTTTCATATTTGGCAGTTAATATCAGCTTGAGCCCCTTTACCAAGTTTGTACAAATGGTGGCCCCCGGTCTATTTTTGGCCTAACCCCAGGGGTCCATATATCTGCATATGCATATATGGCTTATAATGGAAAATCAACTTTGAAAATCTTCTTCTCTAAAACCATGAAGCCTTAAGCTTTCATATTTGGCAGTTAATATCAGCTTGAGCCCCTTTACCAAGTTTGTACAAATGGTGGCCCCCGGTCTATTTTTGGGGGTCCATATATCTGCATATGCATATATGGCTTATAATTGAAAATCAACTTTGAAAATCTTCTTCTCTGAAACCATGAAGCCTTAAGCTTTCATATTTGGCAGTTAATATCAGCTTGAGCCCCTTTACCAAGTTTGTACAAATGGTGGCCCTGGGTCCATGTTCGGCTCCAACCCAGAGGTCCATATATCTGCATATGCATATATGGCTTATAGTGAGATATCAACTTTGAAAAACTTCTTCTCTGAAACCATGAAGCCTTAAGCTTTCATATTTGGAAGTTAATATCAGCTTGAGCCCCTTTACCAAGTTTGTACAAATGGTGGCCCTTGGTCCATTTTTGGCCCCACCCCAGGGGTCCATATATCTGCATATGTATATATTGGAAATCAAATTTAAAATTTTTTTTCTCTGAGACTGTAAGGCATAATGCTTTTATATTTGGCATTTAACATTAGCTCAAGTCCCTTTACCAGGTTTGTACAAATGGTGGCCCCCGGTCCATTTTTGGTCCCACCAAGGGGCACATATATCTACATATACTTATATGGGAAGTCAAATTTCAAAATATTCTTCTCTGAAACTGTAAGGCCTACAGCTTTTATATTTAGCATTTAACGTCAGCTCAAGTCCTTGTACCGAGTTTATATAAATGAAGGCACAAGAACCATTTTTGTCAGTTGAGCTCCACAGGCCCTTTTGGGCCTCTTGTTAAAATATAACACTCAAATTCGTAATAAAAACTTGGTTTATGCATTCCAGGTGTTCCTGTAAATTTTTAAAACCTAAAAACTTTTAAGTAATAATTTCTCTGAAATTTCAGATAAAATTTAGGAATTACAATTTTTGGCAAAAGGAATGAAGCCTAACTTTGCCTTTCGAAAATCCTAATTAAGCGTCTTAGTTCGTCATTAAAAAATATTAATTATGCATTTTTTTGCTAAAATAGGAACTACTTTTTTATACATGAAAAGTAATGTATTTCATTTAATTAAGAAAACATTTCCTTTTAGAATTTCTTTTTAAATAACAAAAAAAAAATAAATAAATAAATAAAAATAAAAAAATAAACAAATAAAATTTAAGATTAAGATTGTTCATACGATTTATCAATATAATGTGCACACATATAAAGTCTCTAGAAAAGAAAAATGAGATTCTTTTTCTGATCAGATTTTTGTACCTTCACCAGTTATTTACATCGATTATTATTATAATTATAATAATAATAATGATAATAATAATAATTATAATAATTATTATTATTATAATTATTATTATTCTTATTATTATTATAGTGATGTTAAAAAAACTTTCTTCTCTATTTCTAATATACAACTATTTTCTACATATGTTATATTACCTTAAAAAGTAGAAGTTATACTGTTGAACAAACCCTTAAAATAATGTAAACGGAAATTACTTTTTTCAAAAATCAAATTTGACAGAAAATATGTTTTGAAATTGATGAAATGTGCCATTTGTAACACATTGGTAAATTTATCACAAATAACAAAAGGAAAACTTCCATACAACACAATACCACCTCATCCCTTATAGCACCATTACAAACAATAGCTTATTCATTTTAGCTCACCTGGCAAAGCCAGGATGAGCTTATGGAATGGTAAAGCGTGCGTGCGGTGCATGCGTCCGTAAACTTTAATCTTCTTTTCTGAAACCAATGGGTCAAATTCAAATGAAATTTGGTATGAAAGGTCCTTAGTTGCTATAGATTAAAAATTGTATCCGACATGTCTGTCCTAATTCCGAGATGGCTGCCGTTACTATAAATAGCAAAAACCTATAAATGGCCATTATCGGTTTATTTATGTACCAATTTTGTTAAAATTTGAAACATAGAAAATAGATGTCGGGGGATAAAAAATATGTAAGGGGTTTTTCCGTACGATTTTCCGTTTGTGCATTAATATGCAAATAAGGTTTATTTCTAGCCGAAATCTTTGAAAATCTTCTTCTCTGAAAGTACATGGCCCATTGAAAGGATATTAAGTGTGGAAGGTCCTTGGGTGGAATAGATTCAAAATTGCATTCGACATGTCTGTCGGAAATCCAAGATGGCTGTCGTTACTATAATTAGCATAAATCGAAAAAAAGCCATTATGGGTTTATTTATGTACCGATTTTGTTGAAATTTGAAACATAGAAATTAGATGTCGGGGGATAAAATATATATAATGGGTTTTTCTGTACGATTTTTTGTTTGTGCAATAATTACGTAATATGCAAAAAAGGTTTATTTTTAGCCGAAATCTTTGAAAATCTTCTTCTCTAAAAGTACATGGCCAATTGAAAGGATATTGAGTGTGGAAGGTTCTTGGGTGGTATAGATTCAAAATTGTATCCGCCATGTCTGTTGGAATCCAAGATGGCTGCTGTTACTATAAATAGCAAAAATCTAAAAATGGCCATTATGGGTTTATTTCTGTACCAATTTTGTTGAAATTTGAAATATAGAAAATAGATGCTGGGGATAAAACATATGCAATGGGCTTCTCTGTACAATTTTTCATTTTTGCAATAATTATGTAACATGAAAATAAGGTCTATTTCAGCCTAAATCTTCTGAAAGTACATGGCCAATTGAAAGGAAATTTATGATAAATAGTGCTTGAAATAATAGAAAATTAGGATATTCCTAGTGTGTTTGATTACATTTTACTGATTGGATATACTTAAAAAGAAAAAGCAAAGAACAAAATTATGGTGTGCCAGGTGAGCAATACAGGCCCTTTTGGGCCTCTTGTATAGATTAACAGTGAAATTTTGTAATTATATCCAATGATATCCTTGCAATCCCCATTTATTGTCACAGTATTTGAAGTCTCAAAAATCATCTATCTAGTTATCCATCAACCTCTCTTTTTCTTCATAAATATATATGTATATATTGGTTAAATTTTGCACCATCAAAGTTTGTGATTATGATATATTTTGTAACCTTTCAAGATAAATCTATATACAAGATTAAGTACATGTAGATAAGTTATTATGAACCTTTAATTAGGCAAAGATTTTAAGTTATGTTTGCACTTAGAAAAGCAGAAAACTGCTGACTAATATAAGGTCAAATTCATAAAAATTCCTTGTACTCATACCACTTATAGACAGATAAGAATAATTTTTTTTAACTAAGAAAAGTAATTAATTAAGGAAAATACTAATAAGGATATAAAAATATGTCATAATGTATGCAAATATTCACAATGCTTGTATCATTTACATCTCATTTAACAACGGTTCAGGATGAAATTTAAACTCCAGAATATTTACTGGATTTTCGGTTTAGGCCATGTTGGGTCAATGAATAGGTCACTAGGTCAAATAATAGAAAAACCTTGTTTACACTTTTCACGCCCAAATTTGATTCCAATCTCCATCAAATTCTGTCAGATTGATTTTCTTGACTAAAGCTAACTCAAGTTTGAATATGGGCTATGTTGGTTCAATAAGTAGGTCACTAGCTCAAATAAAAGAAAAAACTTTGTTAACACTACTGAGGCCCAAATTTTGGTCCAATCGTCATAAAACTTGCTCAAAATGATCCTCTTGACAAAAAACAGTTCAAGTTCGTGTTTTGGCTGTGTTGGGTCAGAAAGTAGCTAACTAGGTAAAATTAAAAAAAAAACATTGTTAACACTCCTGATGCCCCAATTGTAGTCAGATCTTCATCAAACTGGCTCAGAATGATCCTCTTGACAAAAGTTAGCTCAAGTTTATATATGGGTCATGTTGGGTCAATAAGAAGGTCACTAGGTCAAATAATACAAAAACCTTGTTGAGACTCCTGAGGCCCGGCTCGGGTGCAATCTTCATAAAACCTAGACAGAATGAGCCTTTTGACTAAAGCTAGCACAAGTTTGATTATGGGCCATGCTGGGTCAATAAGTCGGTCGCTAGGTCAAATTCCAGAAAAACCTTGTTAACACACCTGAGGCCCCAATTTTAGTTCAATTTTTATCAAACTTGGTCAGAAGGATCGTCTTGACAAAAGCTAGCTCAAGTTCGTATATTGGCTATGTTGGGTCAGTAAGTAGGTCACTAGGTCAAATTATAGAATAGCCTTGTTCACACTCCTGAAGCACCAATTTTAGTTCAATCTTAATTTAACTTAATCAGAATGATCCTCTTGACAAAAGATAGCTGAGGTATGTTTTTTGGTAATGTTGTGTCAATACGTAGGTCACTAGGTTAAATTATATCATAACAATCTGTAACACATCTGAGGGCTTAATTTTAGACCAATCTTCATCAAACTTGCTGAGATTGATCCTCCTGACAAAAGCTAGCTCCAGTGTTTATATGAGTCAAGTTGGCTCAATAAGTAGGTCACTAGTTCGAAATATAGGAAAAATCTCTTTTAAAAATAGAAGATTCACTTTAAATTTGCCAAAATCAATCTGAGTGAACATCATTTTCAGGTGAGCGTCCAGGACCTTCATGGCCCTCTTGTTTTTTTCAAAGTGACAACTCAATAACTAATTCGCAAACATATTAAAAACTTTCGATTGACTTTCAAGATTTTAAAAATTTCAAAGCAATTTTTATTTAATTTTGTTAATTACTAGTCATAAATTTTATTTTCATGACATATAATTGTTTAATGTTTTGGATTAAAAAAAAGACATTAAAAGGGTAAGTCATGGACACAATCCTTCCCAGACAGTTCCATTTAAAAGCGAAACAATTAACGAAAATGTCTTTAGGTATAATTTCTAGGTAAGGAAACCTTAATACTCTGACCTATGATTTCGGACATTTAGCGATACAGTAAAAAACAAGAAAAAGCATTATTACAATTTTATATCTTTCTGGTAAATAGTATCTTATTTTTATTGATTTATTTTTAATCTATTGCTAAATAAAGCAATTATCTAAACAGCAAAACAGAAACACAGACGAAAAGAAGAAGTTCACAACTAAGGAAGAAATTGACATATATGTTTACAGTGAAAGTATATTACAACTTGATGTTGATTGTATTGTAAATGCAGCTAATGAAAGATTGGGTCATGGAGCAGGTGTAGCTGCAGTTATTGCCAGAGGTGCTGGTTATAAATTAGAAGAAGAAGGAAAGGATTATATTGAGCAATATGGCCCTATACCTGTTGGTGAATGTTGTCACACAACTGCTGGAAAATTGCCATACAAATATGTTATCCATACAGTTGGACCAAGATGGGGTAATTCTATGACCTTAAAAGAACAGGAGCGGTGCAAAAAAGAGTTACAGAGTGCAATAGAGTCATGTTTTTATGAGGCTGATTTTTTAAGGATGAAGTCTATTGGCGTTCCATCTGTTAGTGCAGGTATGTTATACATACGGAATTCAGAACATTTGTGAATACAGAAGGTTATTTTAAGAATGGCTTAATCACATAAATAAACATTCTGCCTAAAGGTTCAAGTTTAGTTTGTTTAAAAAATCAATTTTTGCTTTTTTTAATTATCAAACTTGTGTCATTTTCCGGGGTACACAATGTATATGTTTTCTAAAGTACTAGCTTTCAGTGAAACACAACGTTTCTAACCGCCTAGTATTTAATCCAACTTTACTCCCCGAGGGTATCCATAACTCAGTAGGCAGTACTTTGTGCTGTCAGAAAATGTACCATTTAGCAAAATTTTCAGCTGCCTTAAATTGTAAAATTTGTTTAAAACTAAGGTTTGTTCCTTCATGCAAAGCATTCCTTAGCTGGATTTGGATTTATATAATTTTGGAACTTTAGATTCCAACTGTTTGGCTTATGTTTTTTATTATCAAACTTTTCGGGTTTAGTGTCACTGATGAGGAATGAATTTCCGATATGTGCACATCTGGCACATCAAAATTCAACTGGTATTTGTGTTATATATTTACACAAGTTTAAGTGCAAAGGTTTGTCAGTTTTCTTGACAGATTAATTTTTTTACCTTGCAATTAATTTTTCACTATCTTGTAAGGGCTAATTTTCACTGTCTCAACCTTTATGAGACAAGCTGAAGGCACTGTATTATGACCAGAGCTTTTCATTTGTTATGATGCACTATATTGGCTCGGTGGCAGGGTGGCAAAATGTGTATACTGATCAAAGCTTTTCTCACGATCCCTGAATTGTCTGCTTTAATATCAGTGAAAAAGTCTAAATAAGGGTATTTCTTCTAGCGGCAGTTTAAAATGTACAATCCTGACAGCTGCATGTGCTTCTAAACCATGCATAATTTAATACCTACTACTTACTATCCAAAACACAAATTTATAAATGACAATTGGAGATTCAATATTGCGCTGATTTTATTGAAGTTTGAAACAAAGAAAAAAGATGTTTTAGAATTTAACAGAATACGTATCGAGATATTTTGTACAATTTTTTTCGTTTGCGCAAAATGATTACGTAGTGAGCAAATAAAATGTAGTTTTTATCTTGATGATTGCAAATCTTTCTGTCTTAAAGTATATAGCCAATTGAGCAAAATTTAGTCGTAAGTTCATTGGGTGGTTAAGGTGGCTGTCATTTCTATAAATAGCAGAATTTTCAAATAGCCATTATGGGTTCATTTGTTGACTAATTTTGTTTAAACTTGAATCATGGGAAATCTCTGAGAAAAACCTGGTCTAGGCATATAGGTCCAAGAATCCGTTTCTGCTCTTTAAATTTTGTATAAAACATACTATCAAAGTGATAATACCAAGATACTTGTATATACAATCTCGAAAGAGGATGTGTTGCATACTAAATTTTAGTCATCAAGGTCAAGGTCTATAAAAACCTAAAAAAAATGCACTTTTACCTGTTTCCACTCTTTTACTTTTGTATCAAAAGAGTTAACGAAATGAAATTTACAAGTTATATATATAGTATGGAAAAAGAATTGTCGCGCACACAAATGGAGTCACCAATATTAATAAAGGTCACAGGACTATAAAATCTTTAAAAAATGCATATTTTCATTTTGTTTCGCTGCGAAACCTTTGTCTGATAAGAGGTGACAGAATAATTTTAAAGAAAATATGCAGTATTAAAAGAGGATGCGTTGCATAAAACGAGTCATCAAGGTAAAGGTCATAGGATCATTAAAAATCTTTTGAAATTGCACACGGTTAATGTTTTTGGATTTTTTATTTTTTAAATTTGATTTTATGATCATTTTGTTTCTCGTTGATAATAAAAATGTACTTTTAAATGTTTATCAAATTAAAGAAAAAAGTATAACGTTTTAAATTGCAATAGTTGAGTGACAAAGATTGAGATTATTTGCATCCAACATTTTTTAAGGACATAGCAAAGAATTCACGTTTCTATGAAGCCCTTGTGTTTGGGGTTCACAATTTAATATTTATTATACCCATTGTGCAACTCATTTAAGGAAAGCAGTTGAGGATGATGAGTCCAAAATTCAAAGTAACATGTAATAGGTCTTTCAGCAAAATTTTCAGCAGTCTTAATTTTTGAAATTTATTTGAAACTAAGGTCTGTTCCCTCGTGCAAAGCATTCCTTAGCTGGATTTGGATTCATATAATTATAGAACCTTAGATTCATTATTTTTCAACTGTTTTGCTTATCTTTTCTAACTTTCAAACTTGTTAGTGGAATGATTTTCCGAAATGTGCACATATTGCACATCAAAATTAAGCAAGGTATTTGTAATATATTTAGGTCAAGGTAATGTAATTTTAAAATCAAGTAGTGAAACATAAGCACAAATTTCTCTGTTACAATCATGTGAAAGTATCAAATTTTTTAATGCAAACAAAAAATAGTAGCTATAAAATGTAGCTCTAAATATTGAAATTCAAAATTTTAGAAGTTTATTGAAAATTTTGAAAATTACTTTTGATTATTTCATGGAAAGCCCATTATCATTGGATACTTTATTATTGATACTTTTTGTATAAAGACTGCATTTAAAACTTTGCAACGCAGAAAGTTGCTTATTTACACAAAAAACCAACTACCCGCAATGGATCAATGTTAGACTTTGTGTTTTCCAAAAGCAAAATTAATTAACTAGTATTATTGTTTGCCACATACTGCTTTGTTCGTCATGCTGTTATATCATCAGAGAGAATACTTTTTCTGATTCTCTTATGACTTTAAACAAACAAATTTTAATCGATTTTTGTCTATTTCTTCAAAAGAATCTTGAGTTAGAGAATAAACCAAATTCAACTATTATAAATCAGGTAATATGCAAATAAGGTGTATTTCTAGTCTAGGTCTTTGAAAATCTTCTTCTTTAAAAGGACATGGACAATTGAAAGGGAACTTATATTAAAAATGTCTTGATATTTTAGAAAATCAAGATATTGCTTCTGAGTTTGTTTACACTTAAATAAATCAATATGTTAAAAAACATAAAAATTAAAGATGTTTCAGGTGGGTGATACACTTCCTATTGGGGGTCTTGATGCTAATCATCTGTCGAGGCTTGTTTAAATTTGAGCCCAGGTTTTGAAAAGCTCTTTGATTGATAAAGATGATCAAATATGTTTTAAGCCACGGATTTGACAGGCCGTGTAATTATTAAAGTTATGTTGAGTTGGTTCCAAATCTAGGCTTTTAGAGGCCCTGCGATAAATATTGATATGGTCAGTCACACTGGTTTGGCCTTAAAGCTTGGCAGGCCCTATGATTGGTGATTATATTCCAAACGGTTTCCAGCATAGACCATGATAAGTGCTGTGTTTTGTAAACATACTCTAGAGACAATTAAATCAGCCATCCAAAACACTACTACTATAATCTGAGCTGCAGTTATTTTAACTTGGGGTCATTTGTAAGGCATATCTCAATAACAAGCATGTCATGATTTAACAGACCATATTTGGTAGTTCTGGGTACTTTGTATTTAATTGTATGTTTTATTGCTTACAATATTACATGTATTAACTAAAATGTGTATGCCAATGTTTTATCAGGAGTTCTTTGATATTTATATTGAAAATTTGAATTGAGTGATTATCGGGACCTTTTTCGTCTGAAGTTACCAAAACTTATTAAACGTATCAACAGTAATTTGAAATGTGGTAATCAATCGCCCAAGTTTGTTTGCTAACATCGCTGTTTTTATTGTTACCTTTAAGGTATATTTGGAATGCCGCCATACATTTGTGCTAAGCAGTACTTAGAAGCAGTGTTAAACTACAGTCAGCAGAGAACATGGAGCTCAGAGCCTACAACTCTTAAAGAGATACATTTTATCGATATGAACATTGAGATGTGCAAAGTGATAGCAGATGTCTTCAGTCAATATTTCCATTAGTAGTAACTTATAAAATATTAAGACAAAAACCAAGCCAATAAACTGAAAAATTAGAAGATAACAAAACCCAAAATGAAGACTGTTTTATATGTATGGATAACATAACAGATCCAAAATGTTCTCTACTAATTAGAACGAAATTTCATGCCCGTTCTAAACTTGCATTTTTAACAAGTTCCAATATTCAATGCTAGCTCTATATTTAATTTTTTAAATAAACCCTTTCAAATTAACCTTTACTGTGAGGCTACTGTTACACCTATCTCTTGATGTTTTAATTGGATCTTAACATGCATCTGTTCCTCTTTACATACAAGACCTATAAAATAAATATCTGTTTTTGGATTTTTTTGATTGCTTGAAAATTCATTATTAGATTGTGTTGGTAATTTTCAGCTTTTTCTGACCTTAAGGAGTTATCTAAACATAAATACACATAGTGGTTTAGTTATGTAAATTGTTTTCAGTGCATTTATACTCGTGTGTTCTTATTGCACCTTTTGAATGTTAATTTATTCTCTTGCAATGTTGCAAAATACAGACCACTTAATACAAAACTGGTACCTACGAAAATGTCAAAAGGCAAGAAATACCCTTCTTTTCAATCAGAGGTTGAACTATATCTAGTTGACAGCTTGCATTCTGAAAGCTAATGCCCGAACCACTTGACCAATTCAATCCTCTATTCAATGTTGGAACTAAAAACAAAAACAAAACAAGGGACATTGGCAACTATAAAAATTGTCATTAGAGTAAAGTCTGGCATATGTGGCCAAGTGGTTAAAGACATGGATTATAAGCCCTTTATTGCCATTGTTGGACATATCGTATTTTGAATCTATTTGCTGAAGCTCTTGATTTGTAATGGAACTTCAATTTCTTCCACTGTCCTTGAACTAACCGCCCAATTATTTGAAATAATCTTGACTCGGGTCTAAAACATTACTTCAGTCCATCCTCAACTCAAATGGAATTCCGTTCAGGGAGAACATCCACTTCCTGAAGAGCAATACACAGAAATAACAAGGATGGGGTACTTTGACAGACGACTAAAGTTCACTATAGGACGATCAGAAAAAATAGGACAAGAAGGTGTTATCGCATGTTATGACATACGTCAAGAAAGTAGATGACAGCAAAGGTAAAGTAAAAACTGTTAACTGATTTTATATCACTTATTGATAAGGGCAAGAATAAATCACCCCTTTCAAGGTAACTGCCAAACTAGAGTGTTTCCATTAATCTCTTTAACAATTTTTTCCTTATTTAATATATAAAATATGTAATGAACAGTGTTTAACATTCTCTTTAATTGTATTTTTATTGACTTCATAAAAAGTTGATATTTTTCAACAAGTGTTTGAAATATAGTTTTAAGTCTTTGTTCCAGTTATATTAAAGAAGAGGCTGTTTCCTTGTGAACATAAATTTGAATTATTTTATTAATTAATTGAATTTCTTACTGAAGCTTATCTAGACAGGGTCCTCGATGAATCAACTGCTATAGGAGTTACTAAAGAATTTATAAATAATTGATAAAAAAAGTGGTTTTTCATCACACGGTTGAATTGAAACAATTAATATTAAATTGACAACTTCGAACAGTAAGGCCATTAAGATGAAATGGTAGATGTGACCTAATATTTATTCATACATAAAATTTTAAGAATATACAATAGATAGACTATATTTAATTTAAGCGTACTATCCTGATAATAAGTATTTGTTTTGCAAAAACATTGGTAATTTGGTTTTAAACTTGAAAACTACTGTTGATTCTTAGAAATTATTTTGAATTGTTTCAAACTAGCATACAATACTTAAATTGGAAAATATTCTAGGTGATCTTTAATTAGTTAAATGCTTATCAATGAGCATACCATAGATATAAATAAGAATTAATATAGGCATAACTGAAAGTAATTAATTTTTAAATCCTGAGGCCTGAAAGTTTTAAATTTGCAATTCAATTAGGATCTTGAATTTTTAAAACATGTTCCCAGATAAAGGAAAAGGTCAAGGGCCTCTATTTTTCTAAAAAAAGAAAAGCACTTTAAATGCAAAATCATCGGACCATTGTCATTAACTAAAATATGTAATTTTAGAACCATATAATGCATATAAATATAAAATTGTAAAACAATAAGGTAAAATTCAGTATAATTGTGATATATATCTGACATTACTATATGTTAAAATTTCTGCAAAACAAATATAGAATTCTTCTCCATAACCAAAATCAAGTTTCATTCGTTGGTTATGAAAATGTGTCATCATCAACAAACACTTTCTGAATTGTTTTTTTTTTTTTTTTTTTTTGGTATTTTATTTGAGGTTATTTGCCTGTTATTTAAATTCTTCTTTATAAACAATCTGTAAGTTATCATTGCATTATTTTCCAAACCCCAAACATATGTAGTATATCATGATAATAAAAATCCTTGCTAATTCTTTTATACATACATTTTAACTCTCTCTCTCTCTCTCTCTCTCTCTCTCTCTCTCTCTCTCTCTCTCTCTCTCTCTCTCTGTGTGTGTGTGTATTATAGTTACATTATTTACAATGGACTTGGACTGGTACCGAGTATACATATTTGAACTTTGATTTTGATTTGTGGCATTATTTTGCTGTTTTATAATTTGTTTATAAATCATTTTTAAAAGTATTTGTAAATTTGATTGATATGAGTCTGTTATATTAACATTTAAACATCAATTATGTAGGATGTTACAGATTTCAACTGTTTTTCACTTGGAAAAAGTAATTGACGAATTTGATGTTCTAAAGTGAAATGAAATGTATCTAGGGCATATCCAATCTTTTATATCTCAGAATACCATTATTGTCTTTCTAAGTGTTAACTTCTTTCATTGGTCAATTCACCTAGATAAACCCAGTACCATTTGTAAAATTTTAAGTAGTGTAATTATATAAACATGACTTCATATATATATAAATATATGCAATATGTTTTCTAGAATTAAATTTTTTAAGTCTTGTTAATTTTGAAGACTGTATTATATTGCTTGTTTTTATCTTTATGTAGGGCAGTGTTGAACCTATTTTAAATAAAATGCTAAGAAGTATATTAATTGTACATGACAATAATTCAAGTTATAAACTGTATCATGTATCAGTGCTATTTTTACTCTTTATCAAATTATAAATTACGTTTATTAAAAAAAAACTTTAAAAAAATGAATCCTCAGTTTTGAAATAAATGTCTTAAAATTATTAGATTTTTTAGCAACAATGGCTAACAGGAAAATCAAGTAAAAAAGGTTAACATATAGGCGAGAAGGGCCACAACATTAACCTTTACTAGAAAAACAAACATTTTGGTAACACAGAAAATATGTGGGCCTTATTCAACATTTCTAAAGTTGAAATGAATAACTATCATTAAAAAATTCACCAAGAACGTTTAGTCCTTTAACCAATATTTTAGAATAATTTGTCAATTGTTGATTTTATTGCAACATATTCCAATACCTTTTAGTTCACAGTTGTTTATAAAAAAATCTGATCAATATAGTTTTCATTCGTTTAATTAACAATGCACAGTTTTGATATCTATTTGATCTGATTTCTTTCTTACTTCTTTGGCACATATTCCAATCACGTTGTATCTAAATGCTTTTGATAAATACTAGTTTGATTTGAATTTATGACTTCATTTTGTTGTATTAAAATTTTTAAATGGGAAAGACACAATCTTCATGGGTTTAACATGTCAATATTTTATTTTTAAAATAAAATAATGGTACAACTATTAGTAGAGTTTAAGTAATTAAAAATTTTATAAAGTTGTATATTTTTTTCTTCTGTTAAAAATTCAATATTTTATTTACAATGTCTTTATTCTTTGACATATGCTATTTAATTACATAATATTATTTGTCGATAAATATGAAAAATAATTTTTAAGTTGTAGTTCCAAAACATGTTGAAATTAGAATTGTGTTATTTTGTTGCATGTTTTTGCAATGGTATTTCAATGTTAATCCATTGGACAGATTAAAAAGACATCAGATATTATTAAGAAATAAACCTTCCTATTCATCTTTTGTAAGTTTGTTTTTATAAACTAACCACACCATTTGATACCATTTAGTCATACCCGGTACCCATACAAAGCCTATAGTTTTATAATCAGTAATCAGCGTTATTTGTTCTAATTTTTAAAATTTATTTATTTGTATTATTTTGGCAATATTGATTGCAAGGTAAATCGTCAGCTACAATCATTTTGAGTCCGTTTTGGTTTAAATCTAGGAATTTATAACTGTTATAGTCGAAGTAACTTGAGATTTCATATTTCAATTTATTAATATATATCTTCTTCTGCCATCATGCAACTTTGATATTTGGATCGGAGCGATATTTATATATTAAACTTTAAAAATCAAATGCGTCTAGTTTCTGGGATGTATTTAAAAGATTCATATTTACTGACTGGATAAATCTCTAAAAGCAAAGTAGAGGCAGTTAGCTACATTGTTAACATTTAATCTGCGGCTTTGTTATTCAGATAACAATCCGTTCATCACCAATAAAATGGTAGTTATGTCTAAAATTATAAACACATTTAGAGGTATGTATTAGGATTATTGTAGACATTTAATATATCTTTCATGGACATAGTATCAAAGGTCAAGTAAGACATTTCGCGTAGAAAAAAAGTTTGTAAGTTAACAAGCCGGTGGGGAATATTTTTGGGATTCTTCCGAAAACTTCAGCTCCCATAACGAACATTCCACCCTAAAATAAGTAAAATCTTAAAAAGTTCCGATTTTCCAAATAGTGTTCAATTGGACATTGGAATATAACATTATTTTATTCGGTAAATATGTATTGCACTCTGTAACACATGGCAGCGAGGTTTTATATGATACTGTACGTTTTATATGTGTCCATCTGTGTTTGTCGGTCATTTCTCTGGTGGTTCCCACATTATAAGTTAAGAAAAAGTAAAAAGATGTAAAAATTTAAAAATGTTAAATAGTAATGTTAAATGTAAATAATTAACAAACACCTGCTAGATTTTGATGTGTCATTTGTGCACATTTCGGAAAATCATTCCTCATCAGTCAAACTAGCGGCCGAAAAGTTTGATAGATGAAATTCAGAAGCCAAAAAGTTGAAAAATAATGGATCTAAAGTTCAAAAAATATATGAATCTAAATCCAGCCAAGGAATGCTTTGCATTAGACCTTAGTTTTAAATAAATTTCAAAGATTAAGACGACTGAAAATTTTGCTAAATTGGTACCAGCTCAGGGGTAGTAAATATAACAAATATCTGCTAAATTTTGATGTGCCATATGTGCACATTTCGGAAAATCAATCCTCATCACTAGCGGCCGAAAAGTTTGAAAAATAAACAACAGAAGCCAAACAGTTGAAAAGTAATAAATCTAAAGTTCCAAAAGTTTATTAATCCAAATCCAGCTAAGTTTTAAAAATTAAGACGACTGAAATAATAAAAAGGAGAAAAAGAAAACACAAGTCAAGCTTAGAATTGAGCACAATAGCGGTTTTGGTTCCTACATTTTTATCGAATATTAAACTGGATGGGCTTTTAGAAGCAAACATTTTGTTTAGTTTTATAATATACTTAATGATTTTAGAAAAAATGAATAAAATAATGTGACATATTGATTGCTCCGTACAAAAAACTTCCAAATAGATTCCAACTTTAAAAAAAATATGAATGAGTTTAATGTAAATTTGATTAGGTATTGGTAAAATTTGGAAAAGTAAATACAGATCAGTCATAAAATGTTAGATAAACGTCGACGGTAAGCTTTCGAAAAAGCGAACTTTAATATGAAATTTCATATTGATTTATCTATTTATCTATTTATTTATTTATTATTTACTGTTTCATTATAGAAAACAAACGTTTTTCAACAATTTTATTAACCAGTTTAATGTACTGCTTATTTTAAGGCTTGGTGTTCAAAATCTGTCGAAAATAAAATATTCTAATAAAACATGAAAAGTAACATTAACTTTTTAAACAACCTTTTAAAAACTGGAAACAACAGAGCTTCGTAAAATGTGATAGTTATCTTTTTTGTAGTAAACAATTTTTTAAACCTTTTTGAACAGCTTTGAAAAATATTTCTGGTGAAAATGTATGTGACCTATGTTGAAAAACAAATATGATTGCTTTTACCGCCTGTATACTTTTAGATTCATTTTGACAATGTTCGGTGTATTTTTTTTAACACCTGTATGATTTTGTCATCAAAGTCTCATAAAAACTTCTGAAAGTAAAATATGTCAAAAAAAAAGGAACCTGTGCTTAGCTGAAACTTACCTGAAACATTAAGCTGTGTACAGCCTCTTTGTTGATATTTTGGTACGTTGACAGTTTCGTGGCCACTTCGAATAAATTTGTACAATGTTTTGAAAAAATGAGTAAACAATCTTGCCTTATAAAGGCACGAAGAATTATTTTTTCTTAAATCATAAGCATTATTATGTTATCAAGTGTTAAAATATAATAATTTTTTAAAATAAAATGTTTGAAAATGATATTAAGATTGTAATCTTTGCTTTTATATATGAATAAATGTTTTAAAGTCCTTGAAAAAGTCAGTTTGATATTAAACTTCTTTTGCTACACTATCTCTGGAGAGAATGAAAGTTTGAGAAAGGATTCTTTTTTTTTTTTTTTTTTTTTTTTTTTTTTTTGAAAATAGCTGACGTAATTATGTTGTTATTATTATTACACATGGCTGTATGTGCGACACCATTATTTTAGTAACGGAGGGTAAAACAAAAGTGGTGTTTTACATGCAGTAGTATAGATAGGTTATGCTTTGAGAAAAGGTTATATTTAACACAAGTTGTGTTTCCAATTTATAGTGAAATCGACATGTTTTGATAGGTTACGTTTTGGAAGACTTTGTTTTCCCGCTTAGAGGGTAAGCCTGGAGGGCCATTAAAGTATTATTGTGTTTTACTCCAATCGAATTTTTTCATTGAATTATATATTAAGGAAGCTACTTTTTATGGTTTATTGAATGTGCCTATAGAAAACATCTTGCTCAACACCATTATGTACAGAGAGCTGGTAAGATTTTTAATGAATAAGAAGTTTAACAAGAGGCCGATGGGTCTTAATGCTCACCTGAAGATATGTCCAGCATTGTTTTCAAAGTGCAATAGACAATATATTAATTTAACAAATTTTCCCAGTTTTCTCAAGTTTAAAACTACCACAATACTAAATTAGAAATATCCTATCACATTTCATTTTTAAGTAGCTAATATGCATGTAGTAACTATAGAACAATAAATAAATTCCACATTATTTACCATTTCAGTATACTTATGCAGCTGTGTCCTTGACCTTTGAACTATGACCTTGAACCATATATCAAAACGAAATTCAAATCAATAACTATCCTACTCTAACATACATGCCTATATATAAATATTCACAGTTTACGGATAATTAGCCATTTGTCTTCTTATGCAACTTTGACCTTGACCCTTGAACATATGACCTTGAACCATATATTAAAATTCATCACCATATAAATGCATATACAAAAAAGTATTATTTTTCGAGATAATTAACAATTTAAGTTCTCGTATTCATTTATAATTTTGACTTTTTAACCTATTAACTTGAGCCATATATCAAAACCATCGTCATGTAAATGCCTACAAAATTCTAAGATACATGTCAATACAAAAAGCTGATAGTTTTCAAGAAAATTTACAATTTAATCTTCTTTTAAAGTTGTGACCTCAACCTTTGAATTTATGAACTCGAGCGGTAGATAAAAATGTTCGTTGTATTAATATCTACAATTTTTCTTTATATTCTATTATACATGTCTACACAAAAATTGTTAGTTTTCAAGATAATTTACTATTTTAGTCTTCTTTTGTAGCTGTGACCTTGACGTAGGGCTTCAATTTTTGCAAATCTGAAACTAAGAGACCTAAGAATATTATACATGAAATAACTAAGAAATATCTCTTGTATATTCATAGATTTTGATAGCCTGTCCCCCCCCCCTTTTTTATTTTTACGGGGCCCCAAAAGGTACATAACTCCTTCATTTGTGCAAATCTGAAGTCTTAGGAGACCTAAGAATATTATACATGAAATAACTAAGAAATATCTCTTGAATATTCAGAGAAGAAAATTTTGAAAGCCTTTAACCCCCCCCCCCCTTTTTACGGAGCCCCAAAAGGTACATTACTCCTTCATTTGTGCAGATCTGAAGTCTTTCACCCAGGCATGATGGTTACCAATTTTCGTTAAATTTGGCCCAGAAGTTTTGGAGGAGAGGATTAAAATGTTAATAGTTTACGCTAGACAGGCAACGGACAAAGCACGACGGAAGGTGGATAGCAGGAGCTCATCTAGGCTTTCAGACGAGCTAAAAACCAAAACAAAAATGCTGATTACAGTATCCTTGACAACAAAAAGATATAACATAAATATGTAATTTCTTCATTTCACCAAAAATATTGGATATTTTCATCATTACTCTGCATATCTTGAACAGAATCCTATTGAACCTATGGCCAAGTTTATGCTAAATCTCGTAAAGCTAAACTTAATCTAAATCTACATCCATATCTATCAGCCAATCAGAATCAATGTCGGAAAAGGGTTTAAAACGACTGTTTTAATAGTTCATTTACGTACATTTTCACCTATAGATTCGCGTTGTATTTATAGGTATACACAGTAATAGGAATGTAGCCAGAGTGTGAATTTCATGACAACCTTCTGTTGGACTGTATGTGTCCTTAGTCAAAAACATCTCCTCCTCCCCCATCTTCGGAATAAAAACGGAACGTATATCTACGGATGTATAATAACGAGTGTAGCTTTTGTTTCTCAAAGATGCTCATGCAGTTTAACGTGTCGAAGAAGACCTATTTCGGGGTTATTTATATGATTACCGGTAAAAGGTGTACAAGAAATACATTTAACTTTACTAAGAGCAATTATTTAAACCATTTTAAGTAAAAGTCGTTTACGTTAGAGAAACAACGAGTTGTAGTTGATTCTTAAAAATACTCCACAAGGAATGTTGTTTCTCAATAAACATAAAGGTCGGTTTATCTAATAAACATATTTTCTTTAAAATTCATTATTTTATTCATAATTAAACAGTTAAATTAACAGATTCATATGGTCCTAAACATTTTAAAAGGCGAGAAATATTAAGATGTATTCACATTAATACCAGTGTATTAACGAGGTTTGTGCGATTTTTTTCGGCTTTCCATTGATTTTCATAAAAATAACTTCTTTCAGTAATATTATTAAAAGATAATGATCAAATAATGTTGGCTTCTAGTTCCTTTTCAACATGAGATAACCCGAGCCTAAAAGGAGCATGCGAATGTTTGTTTAACAACAATATCTGTGTTAATTTTGATGTTCCATATGTACACATTTTGAAAAGTCATGCCTCATCAGTACCAATAGGAGCCGAAAGTGTTGATAGATAAAAAAATAAGCTAAGAAATTGAATATCAATGAATCCAAAGTTCCAACACCAAATGAATCAAAATCCAGTTAAAAAAGTCTTTGTATCTTAGTTGTAAATAGATAATGAATGTCCTGGCCCTCTGCATTTTTTTGTTAGTGATAAGAGGATGAAATGGATATTTTGCACATGGCAAAATACGCGTAGCAAATTATACTTTTGTGCAAAACTGTCCAATAAAAGTTAAAGTCAATGTTTGTTATTTTGAACAAAATAAACATATTCAAGGGTTTTATGTTTTGAGTGAATGATATAATAATTATTGCGCAATGTTAGCAAAAAAATTAAATCTTTTGAAAATTCTTGGACGATACTATGCAGGTTAACGTAATATTTGAGATAGTTTCAATAAAAATCAAACACAATGTAATTAATTAAATAATATTTATTTTTTGTACCAAAAGAAAGGTATTACATTTAACGCAACACGTACTACTTTGGTTTGTTACATGTGCTCTGTATGACGTGTGTTCAACAACATACACATAGAATAAGGTAAATCAAAGTACTGAAGGTACTGAAGCATCAGCTCACTGCAATATTTTGACGTGTAGGGAATTATGCAAGTATCTTGAGTTTATGGATGTTTCCACGTTTCAATAACTAAGAATGCATAGATTAAATTTTATTCCATGGAAAAGAACAAACAACTGCAAATATTCACCAGGCCCCAATATCACAATCATTCACTCAATTGAGTGTACACTCAACACAAATTTGGGAATATTTTAATGTCAATTTTTAAGACATTACACAGTTAAAATTGAGTATCTAATGTTATATCTAAATTGTTTAGTGTAGTTTTGTTGAATAAAACAAAATATTGCCTCATAAAACTTAAATTTTTTAAAATATTGATGAGAGAAAAATGGGAATACACGTGTATTTGAGTTGAGTGTAAACTCAGTTGAGTGAATGATTGTGAAACTGGGGCCAGATCTTCAAGTATCAGCCTTTATGTATGAACAAACCAATTCATATCAAGACAAATGTTAATAAAATACATGTTTATGGCACAGCAATATTCATTTAATCAGAAATCAGTTTTTAGGAAGTTGCCCTTGAGTTTAGAAGGGGACTGAGGCGGCCAAGTGGGTAAGTCAACTCTGATAAAAAGAAAGAGACAAGTGTTACAGACAAATAAAAATGCTGATGTATATGCCTATAGCAATGTTGTGCCACAACAAGAAAAATTCTGACAGTGAAACATAATTGGCAAGGTTAAAAAGACAGTGTATGTAGGCAACTGCATGACGAGACCAACAATGGAATGGTTTTATAATAGAATAACTAATGGCAACTGCACAATTTGCAACACATTGTCTACCTCTAGAGTATGAAGAAAAAATACTGGCACCTTGGTGAAAATCCCCCAAGACTATCTGATAAAACCTTGACTCTCCCATGATTGATTTCTCGCTGATAAAAGTTTTCTTTCGTTCTTAGGTTTCAAATATCAAGAATCAAATCGCCACTGCCTGCTAATAATTGCAAAATTTCTTAAAAACCATACTGCTTTCACACACTCAAAAAAAGAAGAAGAAAAAAACAACAACAACATATAATAACCATTAAGTCTAATATAGCTACTATTTATTTTCAACTCTTAGAAACCTGGCATGTTTACCTCCAGACGTTCAAATTAGAAATTGTCAAAGCACTCAGAATTGATGCAAGATAAAAAAAAATTTAAATTATGCAAGGATGTCAATTCAAATCCTGATATATTCAAAACACAGAAAAATAAACCTGACATGAATTGCAAATCTTGATGCCAAAGTTTATCAAAATTCTGAATAATCAAGGTGTTGCAATTAAAATCCTGAATTCAGATATTAACTAGAAAGTTGTGTATTCTCAAAGTTTCAAATCCTGAAAACTCAAATTCGTTAACAATAGTAAAAACCTGAGAGTTCACAATCAAAATTAACTTTTGTTGAATTTCAAATCCTGATGTCAAAGTTTATTAGAATTCTGAATTTCAAATCCTGATGTCAAAGTTTATTAAAATTCTGAATTTCAAATCCTGATGTAAAAGTTTATTAGAATTCTGAATTTCAAATCCTGATGTGAAAGTTTATTAAAACTTTAATTTCAAATCCTGATGTGAAAGTTTATTAAAATTCTAAATTTCAAATCCTGATGTGAAAGTTTATTAAAACTTTAATTTCAAATCCTGATGTGAAAGTTTATTAAAATTTTAATTTCAAATTCTGATGCCAAAGTTTATTAAAATTCTGAATTTCAAATCCTGATGTCAAAGTTTGTTAAAATTCTGAATTTCAAATCCTGATGTCAAAGTTTATTAAAATTTTAATTTCAGATCCTGATGCCAAAGTTTATTAAAATTCTGAATTTCAAATCCTGATGTTAAAGTTTATTCAAATTCTGAATTTCAAATCCTGCTGTAAAAGTTTATTAAAATTCTGAATTTCAAATCCTGATGTCAAAGTTTATCAAAATTCTGAATTTCAAAACCTGATGTCAAAGTTTATTAAAATTTTAATTTCAAATTCTGATGCCAAAGTTTATTAAAATTCTGAATTTCAAATCCTGATGTCAAAGTTTATTAAAATTCTGAATTTCAAATCCTGATGTCAAAGTTTATTAAAATTTTAATTTCAGATCCTGATGCCAAAGTTTATTAAAATTCTGAATTTCAAATCCTGATGTGAAAGTTTATTAAAATTCTGAATTTCAAATCCTGATGTCAAAGTTTATTAAAATTTTAATTTCAGATCCTGATGCCAAAGTTTATTAAAATTCTGAATTTCAAATCCTGATGTTAAAGTTTATTAAAATTCTGAATTTCAAATCCTGATGTGAAAGTTTATTAAAATTCTGAATTTCAAATCCTGTTGTAAAAGTTTATTAAAATTCTGAATTTTAAATCCTGATGTCAAAGTTTATTAAAACTTTAATTTCAAATCCTGATGCCAAAGTTTATTAAATTCTGAATTTAAAATCCTGATGTAAAAGTTTATTAAAATTCTGAATTTCAAATCCTGATGTCAAAGTTTATTAAAATTCTGAATTTCAAATCCTGATGTCAAAGTTTATTAAAATTCTGAATAATCAAGGTGTTGCAAGTCAAATTCTGAATTCAAATATTAACTGGAAAGTTGTGTCTATTCCCAGTTTCAAATCCTGAAAAATCAAATAAACAAGAACAAGAGATAGTAAAAGCCTGAGAGTTCACAATCAAAATTAAATTTTGTTGAGAAATGTCAAATCCTGAAAAATCAAAATCTTGAAGACTTGATATTCAAATGCAGAATTCAATCAAAAACACATTAATTTCAATTAAAATTAAATTGACAAAATAATATCGTTTTCGATCCGGTCTACAGAAAACCAAAAATAATAACAGATAAGAATTCGGTAAGAAAAATTCAAATCAGATGAATTATGTTTATTAAAAAAATAAATGAAAATTTGTTTATAACTGCACCATGTTCACTTTGAATCGGAAGTTGATTTAAAATCACCGATTTGCGGCGAGTTTATATAAACCCTACAAGTTTCCGATTCGGACTTAAGAAATTTTTAATCCTGAAAAGATGCAAAATAAAATGTCCAGATAAGAATAATGACCTATCGATATCGCTGAAGCCGAGCATTACTTTCACAGGAGTTCATGTAGAACATGGAGTTACCTTACGAAACGATGAAATCCTTCTCACCCTTGTTCAGAAAATCGATTACTATATAAACATTGATAAACCTGTTGTTATTAATTTATTACATTAATTTGTTTACATACATATCTTCACGTTGTATCTCTCTGTTTACAAAAAAAAAGTTGTCGTTGGTTGATTTCTCAGAAATCTCGCGCGCCTTCTGAAGAATTGACCAACCAGAAACGGGAATTCCCGCATGCCTTCTATTTTTAACTCAGACTGTGACCCGTTCGTGAATGAGATATAGGAAACCCAGCATGCAATGATCGATTGACCTATATATTAAGAGGAGGAATTCCCATTGACAAGGGCGAAAAAACGATTAATCCGGATGTAAAAAATTACAATCGGGAATGACTCTCCATGAAAATATTAAAAAAAACTTTCTTACTTTCGTTTCTGCGTCATTTAGGTAATTTTTTATTCAAAATACCCGAACTATACACGCGTATGGATACCGCCATAATCTGCATAATTTACTACTTGTTCATATTGACGAAACCTCATCACTTGTTTTCCACATCCGATCCCACTCCTTATATGGATTTTGGGTAAAAACTCGGAATTTCATTGGCTTTCAAAGCGAAAATTGAGAAGCGCCAATTATGAAAAAACCCAACAATTGCTATGAGCACTCAGCTCAATAGAGCCGATGCTTAAAAAGTACATCAGGAAATGCAAATTTCCATTTTTAGCCAATCAAAATGCTAGAGAGTTGTGAGAATTTAATTATTTTAAAATACTTAAAACAAACAATGAAAATTTTAAGATTACTGTTAGCAATAAACTTCATGACCATCAGCTGAGTCAAGAAGCTTGTTCACGATTGACAGGACAAGTAGCTGACCCGACTTTGAAAAATGTTGACTGGAAACAGAAATGTTTGCTGAAGGCGTTCGTTGGCAGATATTTTTAAGTAAAAATAAGGAAGATTTTCGTTTGTTTGTTATATCTTAAAAGTATTGAATTTTAAGATGAAAGCTTAAGTAACATTTGCACACGAACTGTTTTTTAAAGTATCAAAAGATCAACATATCTCTAATACGGGACAAGGCTCAATAGGTAGATTGCATTTGGCTTTTGTGTAAAGAATTTCTTGCGAAAGCTTTTGCTAAGTTAATGAGTTATTTAAAGTGGAGATCATGGCATATAGCGATAATCTAGGTAATTTAACATTACAACATTTTATAGCTAAAAAATTTTTCTGAATGAAATTGGAACTTTTCTCTGTTTTATTTTCTACCGAAAATCATTTGATAACAGCCAAAGCAACAAAGAACAGTACAATTTTATGGTAGTATAACAAGTCTAGTTGTGAACTTTTTAAAAACTGAATTTAACTTTACTGCTCGAATAGAAAAAAAAGTCGTATATTTTCCGGATCATCTTGATTTGTTGCTGTGGTGATTTTAAACATGATATTTGGTATAAAAAGACCATTTATTGCTGTTAACCTAAAACTTTAGGAATGATCCTGAGAATGAAACGAAGCTAAATTGCTGTATCGCATTTGTTAAAACAATACACAAAATTTTGGCTATATTTATTGACCAGAATTTTTTCAAGGAAAATAACATAATTTGCTGCTGAGAATGTCTTAATAATTGTTGATAATTATTTCGTTTTTGGAAAGATTGGAACAATCTATCCTAAGGCATCGCACGGAGGTAACCCGGATGTTGCAGCTTCTTCACTAGGTTCTTCTTACTACGCGGAAAATGTAGTTCCGATATTGCAAGGAGCTATTGCAATGAAGTAGCGTTGTCGTGCTATCGATGTTTTAACGATTGTTCTCAAACTGTGTACTCTTATAACTTGTCAAATATTGTAATCTACGTACGTATTTGAATTGCGGAATGGGATATAGGTTTTGTTAAACGACGCGGTAGAATACAATATTGGAACTCAGGGGCAAATTACCGAGACATTATCAACAGCGATATCCACGGATATATCAATGAATAAGTAAAATTTTCAATAAAATACAAGTAAAAGTTACCTTTTGTGTTGTTTATTTCATTAATCATTATTTTTTAAGCGTTTGATGATCAATAATCATGATTCTGTAAGTAATACACATCTAGGTCGCCATTTTGTTTACAAGTAAACAACGTCACCTTTTCATTAACTTCCAACGTTTTGAGGTGCACCAACATGCCGCTTTCTACTTGTAATTGTCTGCAGTCAAATTATAAATATACATCGTGTGTTGCATTTTTTGTGGATCAAGTTCAGAGAATTTCGTTTCAAACAAATAATCGATATTTAACCATGCGTATATATGTGTGTACATTTTAAGAAATGGCAATGCAAAAATTGAACAAGTCCCGACTCCCGACTTCCGCAAATAAAAGTTAAAATTAAATTATTTTAAATCATATTTCAAACATATTTTAAAGTAATTCTCATCTTGGGAAACAGTTTTTATCGTGTCTGTCGGCTGGAACAATCACATGGTCGTTTTGGGAATTCCCATAACAAATACAAAATAAGAATGAGTGAATAACGTCACTTTCTGTTTTCATCAGAAAAAATGTCTTTGATGTTGAACTAGCATACAGACAAGATTCTGTCTTACACAATTTTTTCAGGCAGTGAACATTAATTTTAATCAACTTTCACTTTCATAGAAAATTAAATAAAACCGTTAATACATTGTACATACCCGTTTCAAGTTACGAGGCAATGGTGCCAATACACAATGAAATAAACGTGTGAAAAGAAAATTTTTTCTTGATTTTATTAAATCTTTAGTTCAAGCGCTCTGCATCATATGCTGCAACTGAGTTTCAGCAAAAACGTGTCCGGTTTTAGAGGTAAAAAATTGCCCCCGAAATTAGAGGAAACGTCATGAAAAATTATTAAAATCTAAAAATTAGGGTGTCTAATGGATTACGGTACTTGCACTTTGAAGACTTGTCCAAGAATTTCACGTTCTTAGACAAAAACTTTTCTCTCCGACAAAAACAGAGTTTTAGTGGTTCATTAACATTGTACTGTTGTAAATATTTTTCAGAGATGTAAGCTGTTTCTTCTTAATATTTCTAGCTATAGCATTGGTCGATATATGAACATGATGGACACACAAGTTACAATGGTACTGAAATTTTTTTTCACACTTCTTGCATGGGAAATTTTTTTGGGACATATGTCAACATTTAGAGCCCCAATACCATCAGCTGCCGATGTATTATAGTGTTAATATGCCAGCATATTTTGGTTGTATTATGCTGAGCACACAAATGTCAAGTCTGGTACTTGCCTTTGAAGAATGGGAGCCTTGGTGGCTGAGTGGTCTAAACAGTGCTTAAGGATCACAGCACCTCTCACTGCCTGGGTTTTAATCTCCTCAGGACAGAACCAAGTGTGAGGAGGAAGTTTGTCAGTTCTGTATGTCAGGGGATGTTTCGGACTACGAGTTGTCACATGCTTAACTTTGGAAACAGTTGACAGCTATGACACAATAACTTGGCAGAAAGTAGACCTCTATTCTGGAAATCATAACTACCACTTTGATGATATAATTTCCCTCTTGAGATTTGGTTTGCATATTGTTTCACCTTGCAAAGACGATTTTTCGTCACTCGTATGAGGAACAAATTTTCTTGCCTATAGACTTCTATCCCTGTATTTATTTGACAGAATGTAATTCGTCTCACCCAACAAGGGAGTGATCTACCATTTACATATTGAACTACAAATGCTTAACAGGAATTCATTTTGTTTTCACAGTAACAGTACGAAGTGTGCCAGTTTTGCACAGGGTTATTACCGGTAATCTCAAAGGGGGAGTGTAGTGATCTGGGTCAGCCAGATAGGACAGTTGGCCAAACGTCCCACTGGCATTCAAGGGGTCCTGATTTCAAAGATAATCCACTATGTCTATGCATAACTTCCAATGACAGACTTTTTTGCCCTACTGATGGCCAAGAGAGGTTTATTCTAACAGGATTTGCAAATACATGGCTTGCTAAAGTTGTCGCCACGACCACCATTTGTACCAATTTCTCTCTTTGAAGACAATACATTTCTCCTTATTGGAGACAATACTTGCGTAAGTAATATTAAGTTCTTAAATGACAATGTTATCAGAACCATTATGATATCTTACAAGTACAGTCAAATTAGTTTATCTTCTACACTTTCATTGGAGGAGTTCAAAATTCCAACGGAAAACACAGTTCATATTACTAGTATATGAGGTACTGTATGTTGTGTGCTGGTATTTGCAGTTTTTTTGGTTATTTGATAATAACACTATCATTATGCACCATTGAAATGTTATAGATCACTGAAGTTACTTACAAAATAAGTTTTTTTGGTAAATAAGGAAATTGAATGAGTGAGAAATTATATCTATCACTAGTTATTGTGAGCTGGATTTCTCTGGAACCTTGTGTTACAACTGATCTGACTTCAACATTTGTATGATACTAGATCACAGGCACACAGTGTTACAATTCATTATGGATCGCACATCGGATGCGTTGGAAGAAATACATTCCTTGCTGGTACAGCGGGTCAGAACTAATTAAAACATCTGAATCCCATCAGTTCATTGCATGTTATTAAAAATTTTTTAGCATCTACCACTATCAACCAGATGATGTATGTAATTCCAACAATCAGGCAAAGACACTTTTAACATTACATCATATGACAACTATCTTTTTGTACTGCCATTGTCCTTCCTGTTCCAATGTGTTCTCTGTTTATACAATTTGCATAAGAGAAAATAACACATTACTGTTTATCCAATCTTTCCATCAGTGCTGTCAGCACTTTGATTGACTAAATTTTCCACATGAATATAAACCTGTTATATATGTTGAATAGCTTTCTATCTACTCACTATGTATCATATTAAAATTAAATCGGTTGATAAATAAACCAATTATGGCCACCTTTCACTTTTTTCTATTTAAAACAACGGATGTCATCTTGGATGTCGCAAGACGTTGATTTGTACAAACTTAAAACTACTCCTTCTACGTACCTTTCAACACAGACATGGTTTAGTTCAGATCTGTAGTTTCGGCGAAGAAGATAAAAGTTTACGGACAGACGGAAGAAGCACACACGAACGCTTCGCCATGCTATAAGCTCAGTAGGCTCAGGCCAGTTGGACTAAAAAACTGTAGGTATATGTAACATGGAGAAAAATTCAATTTCAATTGAAATTTGATGTCAAATCTGTTTAAAAAGAATTGCTTGCAATTTTTTTTTTCGGTTTTTGGTCACCTGCATCCATCGATTTTAACTAGATAATTCAGAAGAAAATGTCCTGATAAATTTTTAACGAAATATGATTTCAAATAACAAAATAAACTTTGAAGATAAATATCTGTAATATTTGCTTTTTAACACTGCTTTTAACACAAAATATTGTCTACAGGTTTTCAATTTGACAACCAAAGATTTCTTAAAACAACCATATGCTTTCCAAAACTGTGACGCTAAAATATCCTGGTGCAATTAGGCCTGGCTATCTTTCATAGATTGAGTTGATCAAGACATCAAGAGTTAAATTTATGAGATACGATGACGTTAATTCAATTATTTCAGATGACGAAACGCTTATACAACAGATAAGCATGGTCAATCAATTTTTTGTTCATCTTAAATGTGTTTTTTAATCATAATTTAAGATTAATTAAACGAGGTTCGTTTCAAGCTATAATTTTAAAAATACCCAACATTTATAACATATACATGTATTTGTTAAATGCAACGACACAGTGTAATGATCATTTGTACGTATTTACTACATTTCTTACAATGTTGCAAAGAATTAAGACATCCGAGCTTGCTTGATTCCAGTGATAACATTTTTCATTTTACATGATCTATGCAGTTCATCACAGAAATAATGTGACAAGGTAAGTTTTATAATTCAAATAAAAAAACAGACAAATCTGGTTATTCAAAGCATATAGTTTAGTTCAAATACATACAATCAAGTCATTTAAAAAACAAGTAGTTAAAGAAAGAAAGTAAATAGAATGACAAGGCTTACAATTCAAGAATAATACATTCATCATAATATGACTCTTAAAGAATGGATTCTAATCACAAATCATGTTACAAAATTTACAATTTACACACACTTACCACATATCTTGAATCATGCTTTATATAAGACATAATTCAGGTAAAAACGACAATTAACATTGTATTAACAACACACTTATCATTTGATTAATCTTGCATGTATATATACACACGATTTGTGTTAAACAAGTTTATTGTGATGAATCTTGTTTATATGTACATATGATTTGTTTCAAACTTAGAATAAAAAACAATACCCATATTATATAATGAACTCTGTTTAAATAACACACCCTTTGTGTCAAACTTAAAATTAAAGATAACACTAATCATGTAATGAATTTTGCTTACTTTACACACGATTTTTGTCAAACTCGAATAAGATACAATACAAGTATTATGTGATGAAACTTTTAGTTTAATACAATATTATGTAATGAATTTTTCGTTCAAATAGTCATGTAGTAGCAAAACAACGAAAAATCATTTGACCTTTGTTACTGTTAAGCTTGCAACAGATGTTCGAAAGAACTTAAAACAAAGGCACAAATACCCCCCCCCTAAAATCGATAAAGTCACACCCACTCAACGTGTTTTTGAATTGGTATTTTATATGATTTTTTTTAAATCATAAAGTTAAACCTTCTTAATAATTTTAATTTAAATTGCAGTTGTTGTACCTGTTCTTAATTTTTCCTGTTCCGAATAATCCAAATATTATAAATCATCTATTGAATTTCTCTCATGTTTCTTTTTTGTAATGATACGATATTATGCGTTCGGTCCAAAATATTATTTAACTTGCAATGACACTTCTGAAACACTCTAATGTGATGCTCTGTAGATGACCTAACCTTTTAGCTACAGAAGATTGAAGTCGCTGAAACGCTTTTAACAACTTACTGTCAAAAAACAACTTTTATTTACTTGTTATCCAAAGGTCAAATTTACCGAGTTTATACCAAAAGAAAATAGTCCTGAAAACCAGTGCGGGTACCTTTTAGTACATAATCTCTTTTCAACATAGTCATTCCTTTACCAAATCCGTACTTTTACTGAATACATCCGCTATCTGCTTACACATCTCAATATTCATATCAATAAAGTGCATCTCCTGAAGAGTCGTGGATTTGGAGCTCCGTGTTCTTTGCCGACTGTAGTTTAACACTGCTTCCAAGTACTGCTTTGCACAAATGTATGGTGGCATTCCAAATATACCTTAAAATTAAGTTTTATATAATATATATCTTGAAAAATATCTGATGAAAATTATATAACCGACTAAGTATGTTTTCCAGCGCATTACGTTATATGGTTTATCATCATACTTTAAGTAATTACCTTTAGCAGTCTTTTAAAAAAATCACAAAGGATTTCATTGAAAATGAGAACTTGACCCAAAAAGTTTACATGCCAATCACCTCTTACAATCAAAATATTACTTATATTTATAATATAATCTTTGAATAGAAGGCAACAATGTTTGCAAACTTTGTAAAGAGTCATGTCCTGATCTTAATTATGTGAAAGAGTTTTATTCACTGTAAGATTGAATATGGGTCATGGTTAGACATCTTCGCAAACTTAGCAGAGCTTGATCCTATTTTTTATATTGTTGCAGAGTTTGTTTCTTTTACTTACTTTGGCTTTGAATGTGAGTCAAGATCAGACGTCCTTGTAAACTTAAAATAAAAGTCACAATTTAAAGTAATATATACTTTCAAGCTCAGTTAACGGTTAACTTGAATTGAGGACAAGCCATTAGGCCTTGCAAAAACAAAAACAAAACTAAACAAAAACAAAAACGAACCTGAACAGGTTCATTGTCGTTTCAGTTTTAGAGAAGTTTTTCAAACGAAAACTTTTTGCAAGTCATTTGAGTGAGCCAAATAATAAGTTAACCTACAGCTGTAATATGTGATTTTTGTTTATTTGTTTTTTTTATACCCTATTTTATATGCAATTGAAATGTTTTCACAAAATGCTTTTTTTCTACTAAAGCGTCAAAAGTATGTATGTATGTATGTATGTATGTATGTATGGACTGAACGATTTCAAATTAAACTATATTACTTAAATTCCCTTAGTGTACAATTTACTAAAACTGCACTTGTTAATATTAAAGAATACCAATACAGCTTGCCAGATTTTTAAATTTCTTTGTCTATAAATAATTATTTTATTCCAGATATAGCGGTTATAACAAACACATGAATGAAGTGTTAAGAGAGTCAGATAAATTTTAAAGGGTTAAAGGTTTTTCCCTTATATCCTTTTTATATGTTCCTATTAAAGAAATTTTACAAGCATTGTTTAAGTCCATCAAGTGTACTATACGTTATTTCATGCAAGAGAAACAGGTAAATATCAACTCTATCTCGATATCAACAGTTTTTGATGGTGTTAATGCAAACATTTCATCACACGTGAATGAAACAAAAGAGTTTTATTAAAAATTACATCGGTTTGAAAATAGCTTGGACATTTTCCTACCAAACACAGAACCTCTTAAGCCTTTTGGTAAAACCAGCCAGCCGTGACTGATCCTCACTAATCACAGAGCCTCCAAAGGTCTAAAATAACAAGACGTCCATGGATTTTAACGCTTACATAAGGATATGTCTCGAATTGCAAAGTACAATAAACAATAATTGTTATTACAGAAACTTAGGAACTGCTACAAAACTTAATTGATAATATCTAGCCAGAGATCATTTATAAATAGTTAAAATGCATTTAATAACTAAAGAGCAATGGATAATTTCCAGATGATTGATCATTTTAGTAACGTTATGCAGTTATGATTTACCTTTTAAGTCACAACTACAACCATATACCAACAAGAGGTCCATGGACCTTAAAGCTCACCTGGGGATATGTCCAAAATTGTTTGCAAAGTGCAATAGACAATTTATTCAGTACAGAAACTTTACAAGTGTTCTCAAGTTAAGAACTGCCACAAAATTTATTCAGAAATATATCCAGTAACATTTCATTTATAGATTGCTTATATAATATGCATGAAGTAACTGTAGTACATTGAATGATTTCAAAATCATTTACCAATTTCAGTATACTTATGCAACTATGTCCTTGACCTTTTACCATACATGTATATGATCGTCATGTCAATACCAACCATATTCTTATATACATGCCTATAAAAAAAAGTTTACAGTTTTCAAAAATAATTAGCAATTTAAGTCTTGTTTTGCAGCTGTGACCTTGACCTTTCAACATATGACCTTGAACCATATATCAAAATGATCACCATTTCAATACCTACAATATTTTAACATACATGCCTATACAAAAAGTTAATAGTTTTAAAAATAATTAGCAATTTAAGGCTTCTTTTGCAGCCGTGACCTTGACCTTTGAACATATGACCTAGAACCATATATCAAAATGATTTCAATCTCAATACCTTTAATATTCTAATATACATGCCTATACAAAAAGTTAATACTTTTCAAGATAATTAGCAATTTAAGGCTTCTTTTGCAGCTGTGACCTTGACCTTTGAACATATGACCTAGAACCATATATCAAAATGATTGCAATCTCAATACCTACAATATTCTTATATACATGCCTATACAAAAAGTTAATATGTTTCAAGATAATTAGCAATTTAAGGCTTCTTTTGCAGTCGTGACCTTGACCTTTCAACATATGCCCTTGAACCAGATATCAAAACTATTGTTTTCACAATACCTACAATATTCTAATAGACATGTCTATACAAAAAGTTAATACTTTTCAAGATAATTAGCAATTTAAGTCTTCTTTTGCAGTTGTGACCTTGACCTTGCATCATATGATCTTGAACCATATATTTAAATGATCGTTGTTGCAATACCTGCAATATTCTAATATACATGTCTATACAAAAAGTAACTAGTTTTCAAGATGTACTGACAAATACATAATTTTAAGCAATTCCCCCACTCAGTACCTTACCATTTCCCCATTTTGAGCCCAATGGCTACATTTGTGCAAATCTGAAACTACATGTTATAAATGAAATAACTAAGATATATCTCTTGTACATTCAGAGGAGAAGGTTTTTCACTATTTCCCCCTTATGGGGCCCCAAGGGGACATAACTCTTTCATTTTTGCAAATCTGACAGGGCTTCACCTAGGCATAATGGTTACCAAGTTTCATTAAATTTGGCATAGTGGTTTTGGAGAAGAAGATTTAAATGTAAAGTTTACGGACGCACGCAAGCACGCACACACGCACGCCGCATCATACCATAAGCTCAAGCTGGCTAAAGCCAGGCGAGCTAAACATGATCTTTCTATCAATAAATATAATATTATAATATGTACATATATATATATATATATATATATATATATATATATATATCAGTAATAGTTTTTAAGATATCAAACACTTTCAATCTTCTTATGCAGCTATGACTTTCACCTTTGTTCCTATAACCAAAAGGATCGTCATATCAATATTTACAGAATTCTATGTATTCCATACAGGCCTATACAAAACATTAACAGTTCTCAAAATAATTTACAATTTCAATCTTTAATGCAGCTATGACTTTTACCTTTGAATCTATGTCTTTGAAATGTACATCAAAGTGATCGTAATATTAATACCTACAATATTCTTATATACATGCCTATTCCTTTTTTAATTTAGTATTCTTTAGGAATTATAACATTGACTTTTAAACCTATGATCTATGGCCTTGAATCATAAATAAAAATGACCATCATATCAATACGTACAATATGCTAATATACATGTCCATACAAAAAGTTAAAAGTTTTCAATCTACTTCCAAATTTTAGTATTTTTAAGCAAAATATATTATTTTAGGGGCAACAACTCTTATATGAATTAACATATTTTTAACTTTATTAGATTTTGTCATGCTGAATATTTTTGCTATCTTTATAGTTTTCAAGAAAAAAGCATAAAAGATTTTAAGAATTAAAAGCAGAAACGCGTAACCCTTTTTTGCCGAATTTCTCGATTTTCAACTATATACTTGATACTCTGTTAGTTTCAGAAAAAATTATTTTTAAAGTTTTTTTTCAAATGTGTGTCACAGTGGCCTACTTTAAACAGCGACGGCAACAAATATGTAAAGCGCCCTCCTTTAAACCCTCTTGTTAAGATTGATCAATATTGGCCTGGTAGTTTCTGAGGAGACGTCGAAAATTAGAGTTACAGACCCGTACACGCTCACACACACAAACGCACACATGCTGCGTCTTTACGTAAGCTCACATGGCCTATAAACAACAAACAGAAATTTACAATGAAATATTGGTACATGTATGTACGAATCTAAGATCTTTTCAATTTTTTCTCCTTAACTTCTCTGGTTGATTGAATGATTAATGAATTGATTATTTGGTTATAGGGTTTTACGTTCCAGTAAAGAATAGTTTACTTATATCGAGGATTACTCTGCGTGCAACGCCTATCTTACCATGATTCATTGGCTTTCAACAAATAATCACGTCACTTTAAGTCAAATGCCGAGTGTCTGACAAAAATAGTCCTGAGCAGGTCTAGTCGGGGTTCGAAACACACGCAGTGTGCAATCTACTAAATAATCTACCATCACGTTACCGTTCTTGAGAATCCGACAATATCCGCATGCTTTATTTTTCTGAACGTCCGCTGTGAATGACAGAAACATCAGCAAAGAAAAGTTATTTCAACAGGTTGAAAATGCATAAAAGGCTATCATGTCATTTTGTTATTCTCTTACAGCAAGGCTTTCATGTCATTTCGTTATTCTTTTACAGCTTAGGATAAAATCTAAGAACTCTAGATGTAAATTATATCCAAGAAACTGGATTAATCTAATCCATTCTAAGTCGGAGCTCAATAGAACTGTAGGAAGGAGTAATGTACCAGTTTTTGATTCATACAGTAGATTTACGGTAATCTATATCAAATTCAATAATTCTTTGACTTTTGAGGAGATATGTTCAAAAATGGTGATGGAAACCAAAATGCTAGAGTGGAACCAACCAAACTGACGAACTTTTACAATTCAAAACTAGGCATTAAAAATGATGTGTTTGGTATAAAGACGGCACTTTAAAAAACAGGGTCACTGTGGTTCCTCGAAACTGACAAGTGCGATTTCAAAAAATTGAAGAACAAACTGACTTTGCTCCTTTTGCCAGATTGTGCATTTACGGAATACTGTCATTCTTTACATACAATTTTGCACTACGTTTGGTCCAAAACAACATATATGTTAAGAATTTTGAATTTATAACATACCTGCACTAACAGATGGAACACCAATAGACTTCATCCTTAGAATATCAGCCTCATAAAAACATGACTCTATTGCACTCTGTAACTCCTTTTTGCACTGCTCCTGTTCTTTTAAGGTCATAGAATTACTCCATCTTGGACCAACCGTATGGATAACATATTTGTATGGTAATCTTCCAGCAGTTGAGTGACAACAATTCACCAACAGGTATAGGGCCATATCTCTCAATATATTCCTTTCCTTCTTCTTCTAATTTATAACCAGCAGCTCTTGCAATAACTGCTGATACACCTGCTCCATGACCCAATCTTTCATTAGCTGAATTTACAATACAATCAACATCAAGTTGTAATATACTTCCACTGTATACATATATGTCAATTCCTTCCTTTGTTGTAAAATTCTTTTTTCCATCTGTGTTTCTATTTTGACCTTTAGAAGATGACCTTTTAGAGTCATGAGATAGAATACTGTCTGGCATACTTCTGTTTACATTTAGTTCAGATCGACGGTCATTCTGACCGACTGTTACATCTTCGCTAGCAGCAAATCTATAGACATTTTTTGTTTCTTTAATTTGTCCAGTCAATAGCTTTGCTATGTGTAAAATTTCCGGGTTTTGTGTATAGCTGTTATCCCCAACTGCATGCAAGATGCAATTATCTTCATTGATGAAAAAGAAAACTTCTCTAAAAATTGTTTTTAATGTTTGAAGACTACTTATAGCTTTTTTTATTTGACTTTTTTCAAGTTTGATCTCGGTACCTGTCATTTTACGTATCTTACATATTTCATTGTTAATTATCTTTTTCAAGTTTTCTTTTTCTGTTTGGTCACACTGAACAAAAACCCGTTGGTCACCACCATAACTTATCTTTACATCCTGATGTGCTTTCATATAATCATTACCCCAAAAGAACATGAAAATTTCAAATTCTCTTCTTGAAACTTGAGGTATGGTTACATCTACAAAAACAGTACCCAAACTATCATCCCTTTTGACTTCACGTTTCTGGTATTCTCTTTTACTTAATGGAACTGATTCACTGGATGCATTCTTTTTAACCGGTGGATTAATTTTCGATTTTGTCTCTGTATCAAAAATCTGGAAATATAAAGAAATAACAGGTAAGATATAATGAGTAAATCTATTTTTAAAACGACATCATGACCGCGTTTTGATATTTCAGTCAGTTAATGATACATAATTGAGAACAAAATTCAACCGAGATAAATTCCATGTGTACATTTATATTACAGTAACTGATTGGTAGTATAATGATTAGTAGGTTGTAGACAATAAACTTATCTAACTGTAAAAATATATTTATAAAACAATTTGTGACTGCTAGTTCTGCATAGACACATACAATAAAAATGCGTTGGCATTGCCTTTATTCCCAATTTTATCTGACTATCTTTTAAAGCAATTTATTACTGAATTACCTTTTGAATTTGGATTAGTTGTTTGTCAGACTCTGTTTTTTCACTCCATGCATTAGGTTTCTTTTCTAGGTTAATCAAAGCAACAGATATTTCAGCTAACGCATCATTGAAACAGCATATTCTACAGGAATCACTTTTATCTGAACGTCGTACCAGTATTTTCCCTTGAAACCTTTCTAAAATCAAAGAAAACTTTTTGGACATCGCAAATGAATTTTTAATAGTAATCTTTTGAATGCTAGTCTTAATTATCATTGCTGCAGTTTTTCCGTCTTCCTCTGTTCTAGTATATATAAAAACTGATTCAGATCCATCACAAATATCAACATAACAAAGAAGATTTTCGTTCTCAAATATTTTTTCAATACTTTTCATAGCTTCATGATGTCGCAAAAGTGCCACTTTTGCAGGCGCAACGTTATATTCTGTCCATACTAAACTATTGCGAAACTGGTCTATTTTCTCAGCAGTTTGATGTACTCCATTTGCAGTGACATTTTCTATTAAAATAATTGGACTCTTTTTGTCACTACTAATGTCAATCTTGATATTACACTCTTTCCTGACATACCCGATAAAATCAAGTTTTGTCAGAAGATCAGATTCAAACGGATTTATCTTTAATTGTCTTGTGCATGGACAATCGGTTCTGGTAAGTTCTTTGACTAAATCATAAGTCTTGATCACATCATCTTTAAATCCAACAACACATATTCCCTTTTCATCTTTCTTATATATTGCCACTCTATTTGCAACTATTTCTGGGGTAGATAAAGTAGCTGGTAACATTTCTGTCTGTGCTTCCTCGGATATTCCACATGATCTTATTACGACCTGGTCCAAATTTTCCTCAAGTACATTAATGACATCACTCGTTATATCAAAAAACTTGTCTTTGTTTGTTGCTTTATCTTCTAGATCTATATGGATTTTTTCCGAGTTTGATTTTTCCATGTTCAACTCTATATTTCTTGTTTTTAGAGAATCTTTGACTTGTTTGCTCCAATACTGCAGTAGAAATTGAATCTTTACCGGTGATATGGCAGATACATTTGTACATACTTCTTCACAATTGATCGTTGAAGTCAGTTTTAATGATGACCATGCTGAGTCCATTTTAAAACATGATAGAGTTCCTACGGAGAAACAAAAAAGAGCCATCAAGACATTCAGCACTTGCCTCTAGCTTCATATAAATTATAAAACCTTTAAAGCTGCATTAAGTTTTCAATTTTCTTTTTTTTTTTTTTTTTTTTTTTTTTTTTTTTTTTTTTTTTTTTTTTTGATTTTCTAAAAATAAAGTAGAACTTCGATGGCTCGAAGTCCAAGGGACTTCGACTAAATATTCGAGCCATCAGGGGGTTCGAGCGATCGAACATCGAGATATGATTGGAAGTTCACGTTCTCATGTTTACCGACCGTTAAAGAATCTTTGAATTTGTTTTACTTGTGAATAAACTAAAAGGTCAAATTATGAAAAGTCCGAATTAAAATCCCATTATTTATCACGAAATATTTAAAAAAAATAATAATAATAATAAAGAATAACATGTCACATTAATATATATAATTCATTTCAAATTACATGTTGACCTGCAATGTGCCGTATGATGTTATATGGCTACGGGGTTAGAATATGGCACTTTATTTTTAATTCAACAGGTTATGATACGAAATAAACTTACTTTATTCTTTGTTGCACATGTAATACTTTAAAGAAAAACAATACAAAACACAATCATTACCGGTCGTTTTAATCACAGGAAATAACGATAATACACATTACCATACATATTCCAAGGGCATGTAAATATATAACAAATACCTGCTGAATTACAAAATCCTGATGTGCAATTATAAGGCAGGAGCGACTGAGGTGTTTTAAAAATAGCGATCAAACACTTCCGCGTGTCGTAATCGGATTAAGAGATTAAAGAACTGAGCATATCGACATACTCTAAGTAGGTTAATTAATGATTAATTGATCAATTTTAGGTAACTGTCTTGATTAATCATTTCGTTATTTTGATGGAATCTGTAATATGGCTTCAGCTTGTGTTTTGTTCACAATGACCAGGACCACATGTCCTTCTGGCAAAAACTGTATTCGAGCGGAAAAAGTTGAATTTTCACTAACTTTATACTTTTGAAAAATATTTATTGTTCGAGCGAGCGGAGGTATTCGAGTTAACGAAATTCGAGACATCGAGGGTTACTTACATAGGATATAATAGGAAATTGGTCAAGACCAACAGATGACTTCGAGTTATCCTGGGTATTCGAGGCAACGACGTTCGAGCGATCGAAGTTTTACTGTATATTTTTTTAAAAAAAAGATATCCTCTAAACCACGATCCGTGAGATTTATTTTCTAAAATTTAATTTCTTTTAGCTGTAAATAAACGGAATCCTCTGACCGGTTGGTCAATGTTTAACGATGGTTATTATTAGCTTGGAGCATGCACACGGATGTACGGAAAAAGCCATGAATCGAAGGTGAAACATGACAAATTGCATTAATTGTCCTTAATTAATATCCAGATTTATTTGAAATGGTGCTATGTATCCCTTCCTAAGTCACAAATGACAAATTCAACGAAGTTCTGTGTTTAATTTATCGTATTTCACCGTTTTTAAAGTTGTGTTTAAATGACCCGGGTTTTGATGACGTAACCATGTTCTTATATTAGAGCCCAAATGCTGCATCTCGCTGGGTAATTACTGTAATTTCTGTATTTTTTCGAGCTTTATCGTTGAACCAAATGTAACATCTTCATTAGGAACATCATTAATTAGATTAGCACCGTTTTAATTTTTTCTTTTGAAAACTTAATGCAGCTTTAAATTGCAGCATTAACAGTTTTCAATAATCTGTCATATGGCCTAATTGTTTTTTTTTTTCAACATGACCTTAATGCACATATAGCATTACTAGATAAAGAGATAATTTCGATAAAGTTCAGGCTAATAAACATTTTTTCATAAATGTTTAATAAAATTTGACAGAATATAGAATGTTAACGAGGTTTTTCTATGATGTGATCTAGTGGCTTCATTTGTACCTTACATAACGAAGAAACAAACTTAGTTTGCTTTTGTAAAGAAAGTAGGTCTGTGTAAAAATTTAACAGAAATATCTGTTTAGTTTTGATGTGCCATATGTGCACATTTCGGAAATTTATTCCTCATCAATGACATTAGTAGCCAAAAAAGTAGGTAGTTAAATAGACAATCCAAACATTTGAAAATTCATGAATCGAAAGTTCCAAAGTTATATGAATCCAAATTCAGCTAAAGAATGCAAGTTTGAAGATTAGGCAATAATTGTGGGATCGATAAGTATCAAAAAAGATTTTCTTTTATTCAGTCTAGTAGATTCTTTTTGTCAAAAATGATCTAGGTTTTGCAAAGAGAAGCAATTTTCAAATTGTAGGTGGACAGAGCTACAATCATGGCCTCTAGAACTTTAAATGTTTTATATGATTTGACCCGAATGATGAACTATAAATAAACGTAAACAGGGATTGTAAAGTCAATAGATAGTTGTTTTGTAAATATAAGAAATAGAATATTAGAATAATTAGAGTGTTTTAAATTAATTAGCGTTAAATAATACTATAACAGCTAAAATTATCTGATCCGCATATCATTAAATTTTATTAATTAGGTGTTAAATAAAGAAATAAACCTCTACTGGTTGTTTTTTGGCCGTCCAAGATGTAAGTGTCAGGTTCATTCAGGGGTTCCTCAATTAGATCTTTTAATTGTACTGATGCCTGGCTTGTATCACTTTTGTTTCGGTCATCTCTGTCAGAAAGGTGCGTTTTTGTATTGGTTGAAGCATGGTTTTCATTTGATTCTTGTACTGCTCTTTGATACACTGCTGTTTCAGAGGATGTTTTATCATCGGTTGTTTTTAGGGGTTCTGCATTGGTTTCGTCTAGTTTTCCTTCTGGTTCTGTATGTTGTAAACTTGTTTGTTTTTGTTTGTCCCCACTTAATACAGGTTCCTGAGCCATGATAACTTTTAATTTGCCCTCTTTGATCTCCATTTCAGCAATACCGCTGTCGTTTAAACTGCAAAATGTGAATTTTTTTATAAATAGTTATTTCTTAAATAGTATCTTGATAGAATTTATCAATCATTTTCATGTGAAAGGAAATTAAATTTCCAATACAAACGGATAATATGTTTCTGTAACGTAACACATGTTTTAGTAATGAACAACATAACAAGTGACTTTCAGTTTACGGCTAGGCTTAGAAAAGTGATAATGACAAAAATTTCCGAATCAATTAGATTTTTTTAATTTTTCGCTTTGTATTTAACCAAAATCCACTGTCAAAAACAGACCAGTGACGTTTTGTAAATTGCCATATATTTACATTTTTAATTGGTCTGCCGTCTAAAACTCTATTAAGACAAATTGTAATAATATTGCTTATAATTACAATTGCTCGCATGGAATATGAATACATAATTTCATACGGGACTACTTTTGTACAATCAAGTTAGATAAGTCAAGTACATAGAATACGGAACTACTACCACTAAAGTAAACAAACATGGCCGATCTTTATTACAACAACATACCTACAATACGAAATTTGATAAATTATTTGATTCTGTCGTTATCTCTATTTTTTATGTTATTTCAATCATATTCTGTGTAAATAATATAATAAAGCTGCACATGTGTGGTAATAAAATGTATTAAATTGATAACGCGTGTTTTTCAGTTTCCGTTAAAAGGCAATTGTAATTATATTAACTATAAACTTCATTTACAAACAGTTCAATAATAAAATATCTCAAAATCAATGATAAATTGTGTATCTACCTTCAGAAAGTTGCATTCTCCATTTATGCTGTGTATTAGTAAGATATATATTATCACTGGATTATTCTAACATAGTTATGAACAGGCAGGAGTATTGAAAACACAAAAATAACATAGATATATTTTGCTCATCACAGTTTCTATCATAAAACATAAAATAACCATAAAGTCGACAATAAAACTTAAAAAACTCAGCCCCACCTGAACATAAAACCTTGTTAATTTCTCAATGAGATAATTAAAACAAACAAAATCTACATACATATTTATTTAACCAGCATGCCTGCATACCTTATAAGATATCTAAACTAAACCACACCTACGTTGTAGATAACTTATTATTTTACAATGAGATATGTAGATTGAACTACATAATGATACCTTTTAAATTGATTAAAATTTTAACTTAATTTATTGGGTTACCTTATTCATTAATCAATGAGATATCTAAACTGAACCACCACTGCATGCCTTATTAATTTATTAAATATCAAAAACTGAACAATACTTGCGTATCTTAATAATTTTTCATGAAGACATCTTAAGTGAACCACACCTGGGTTCCTGGTTGATTTTTTAAAAGAGATATCTGAACAGAACCACACCTGCTTGCCTTATTATTGATTATATATCTAAACTTAACAACACCTGGATACCTCATTAATTTATCAAAGAGATATCTAAGAAGAACCACACCTGAATAATTTATTTCTTTATCACCGAGATATCAAAATTAAACTGCATCTAGATAGGGAACAATTTAACAATTAGATATCTAAACCACACTTGATTATCTTTTAATGAGATATTTCAAACTGAATTAAACCTTGATACCTTATTAATTTAATAATATATCTAAACTGAATCATTACTCCAACCTTATCACTGAGATATCTAAAGAGAACCACGCCTGGATACTTTATTACTTTATCACCGATATATCAAAATTGAACTACATCTAGTTAGGTAACAATTTAACAATGAGATATCTAAACTAGACCACAACTGCATAGCTTATTAATTTATCACTGAGGTAGCTTAACTGAACTACACCTGGATACTTTTTATTGAGATATATAACTCTTTCACACTTGGGTACCTTATTAATTTGCAGTCAAATATCTAACCTAAACTACAAGGGTACTATATAAATGTAACAATGAGATATCAAAACTGAACCACACTTGGGTACCTTATAAATGTAAAAATGAGATATCTAAACTGAACCGCACTTCGGTACCTTATTAATGTAACAATGAGATAACTAAACTGAACCACACTTGGGTACCTTATAAATGTAACAATGAGATATCAAAACTGAACCACACTTGGGTACCTTATAAATGTAAAAATGAGATATCTAAACTGAACCGCACTTCGGTACCTTATTAATGTAACAATGAGATAACTAAACTGAACCACACTTTGGTACCTTATTAATGTAACAATGGGATATCTAAACTGAACCACACTTGGGTACCTTATTAATGTAACAATGAGATATCTAAACTCAACAACAATTGGGTACCTAATTAATGTTACAAAGAGATATCTAAACTGAACCACACTTGGTTACCTTATTATTGTAACAATGGGATATCTAAACTGAACCACACTTGGGTACCTTATTAATGTAACAATGAAATATCTAAACTGAACCACACTTGGGTACCTTATTAATGTAACAATGAGATAACTAAACTCAACAACAATTGGGTACCTTATTAATGTAACAATGAGATATCTAAACTGAACCAGACTTGGGTACCTGATTAATGTAACAATGAAATATCTAAACTCAACAACAATTGGGTACCTTATTAATGTAACAATGAGATATCTAAACTGAACCAGACTTGGTTACCTGATTAATGTAACAATGAAATATCTAAACTCAACAACAATTGGGTACCTTATTAATGTAACAATGAGATATCTAAACTGAACCACACTTCGGTACCTAATTAATGTAACAATGAGATATCTAAACTGAACCATACTTGGGTACCTTTTTAATGTAACAATGAGATATCTAAACTGAACAACACTTAGGTACCTTTTTAATGTAACAATGAGATATCTAAACTGAACCATACTTGGGTACCTTATTAATGTAACAATGAGATAACTAAACTGAACCAAACTTTGGTACCTTATTAATGTAACAATGAGATATCTAAACTGAACCACACTTAGGTACCTTTTTAATGTAACAATGAGATATCTAAACTGAACCACACTTGGGTACCTTATTAATGTAACAAGGAGATATCTAAACTGAACCACACTTGGGTACCTTATTAATGTATCAAGGAGATATCTAAACTCAACAACACTTGGGTACCATATTAATGTAACAATGAGATATCTAAACTGAACCACACTTGGGTACCTTATTAATACAACAATGAGATAACTAAACTGAACCAAACATTGGTACCTTATTAATGTAACAATGATATATCTAAACTCAACAACATTTGGGTACTTTATTAATGTAACAAGGAGATATCTAAACTGAACCACACTTGGGTACCTTATTAATGTAACAATGAGATATATAAACTGAACAACACTTGGGTACATTATTAATGTAACAATGAGATAACTAAACTGAACCACACTTGGGTACCTTATTAATGTAACAATGAGATATCTAAACTGAACCACACTTAGGTACCTAATTAATGTATCAATGAGATATCTAAACTAAACCACACTTGGGTACCATATTAATGTAACAATGAGATATCTAAACTCAACAACACTTGGGTACCTTATTAATGTAACAATGAGTAAATACACTGAACCACACTTGGGTACCTTATTAATGTAACAATGAACAATGAGTTCCTAAACTAAACAATACTTCGGTACCTTATTAATGTTACAATGAGATATATAAACTCAACAACACTTGGGTACCTTATTAATGTAACAATGAGATATCTAAACTGAACCCCACTTGGGTACCTAATAAATGTAACAATGAGATATTTACACTCAACAACACTTGGGTACCTTATTAATGTATTAATGAACAATGAGTTCCTAAACTAAACAATACTTCTGTCCCTTATTAATATAACAATGATATATCTAAACTCAACAACACTTGGGTACTTTATTAATGTAACAATGATATATCTAAACTGAACCACACTTGGGTACCATATTAATGTAACAATGAGATATCTAAACTCAACAACACTTGGGTACCTTATTAATGTAACAATGAGATATCTAAACTCAACAACACTTGGGTACCTTATTAATGTTACAATGATATATCTAAACTCAACAACACTTGGGTACTTTATTAATGTAACAATGATATATCTAAACTGAACCACACTTGGGTACCTAATTAATGTAACAATGAGATATCTAAACTCAACAACACTTTGGTACCTTATTAATGTAACAATGGGATATCTAAACTGAACCACACTTGGGTACCTTATTAATGTAACAATGAGATATCTAAACTCAACAACACTTGGGTACCTTATTAATGTTACAATGATATATCTAAACTCAACAACACTTGGGTACTTTATTAATGTAACAATGATATATCTAAACTGAACCGCACTTCGGTACCTTATTAATGTAACAATGAGATAACTAAACTGAACCACACTTTGGTACCTTATTAATGTAACAATGGGATATCTAAACTGAACCACACTTGGGTACCTTATTAATGTAACAATGAGATATCTAAACTCAACAACAATTGGGTACCTAATTAATGTTACAAAGAGATATCTAAACTGAACCACACTTGGTTACCTTATTATTGTAACAATGGGATATCTAAACTGAACCACACTTGGGTACCTTATTAATGTAACAATGAAATATCTAAACTGAACCACACTTGGGTACCTTATTAATGTAACAATGAGATAACTAAACTCAACAACAATTGGGTACCTTATTAATGTAACAATGAGATATCTAAACTGAACCAGACTTGGGTACCTGATTAATGTAACAATGAAATATCTAAACTCAACAACAATTGGGTACCTTATTAATGTAACAATGAGATATCTAAACTGAACCAGACTTGGTTACCTGATTAATGTAACAATGAAATATCTAAACTCAACAACAATTGGGTACCTTATTAATGTAACAATGAGATATCTAAACTGAACCACACTTCGGTACCTAATTAATGTAACAATGAGATATCTAAACTGAACCATACTTGGGTACCTTTTTAATGTAACAATGAGATATCTAAACTGAACAACACTTAGGTACCTTTTTAATGTAACAATGAGATATCTAAACTGAACCATACTTGGGTACCTTATTAATGTAACAATGAGATAACTAAACTGAACCAAACTTTGGTACCTTATTAATGTAACAATGAGATATCTAAACTGAACCACACTTAGGTACCTTTTTAATGTAACAATGAGATATCTAAACTGAACCACACTTGGGTACCTTATTAATGTAACAAGGAGATATCTAAACTGAACCACACTTGGGTACCTTATTAATGTATCAAGGAGATATCTAAACTCAACAACACTTGGGTACCATATTAATGTAACAATGAGATATCTAAACTGAACCACACTTGGGTACCTTATTAATACAACAATGAGATAACTAAACTGAACCAAACATTGGTACCTTATTAATGTAACAATGATATATCTAAACTCAACAACATTTGGGTACTTTATTAATGTAACAAGGAGATATCTAAACTGAACCACACTTGGGTACCTTATTAATGTAACAATGAGATATATAAACTGAACAACACTTGGGTACATTATTAATGTAACAATGAGATAACTAAACTGAACCACACTTGGGTACCTTATTAATGTAACAATGAGATATCTAAACTGAACCACACTTAGGTACCTAATTAATGTATCAATGAGATATCTAAACTAAACCACACTTGGGTACCATATTAATGTAACAATGAGATATCTAAACTCAACAACACTTGGGTACCTTATTAATGTAACAATGAGTAAATACACTGAACCACACTTGGGTACCTTATTAATGTAACAATGAACAATGAGTTCCTAAACTAAACAATACTTCGGTACCTTATTAATGTTACAATGAGATATATAAACTCAACAACACTTGGGTACCTTATTAATGTAACAATGAGATATCTAAACTGAACCCCACTTGGGTACCTAATAAATGTAACAATGAGATATTTACACTCAACAACACTTGGGTACCTTATTAATGTATTAATGAACAATGAGTTCCTAAACTAAACAATACTTCTGTCCCTTATTAATATAACAATGATATATCTAAACTCAACAACACTTGGGTACTTTATTAATGTAACAATGATATATCTAAACTGAACCACACTTGGGTACCATATTAATGTAACAATGAGATATCTAAACTCAACAACACTTGGGTACCTTATTAATGTAACAATGAGATATCTAAACTCAACAACACTTGGGTACCTTATTAATGTTACAATGATATATCTAAACTCAACAACACTTGGGTACTTTATTAATGTAACAATGATATATCTAAACTGAACCACACTTGGGTACCTAATTAATGTAACAATGAGATATCTAAACTCAACAACACTTGGGTACCTTATTAATGTAACAATGAGATATTTACACTCAACAACACTTGGGTACCTTATTAATGTAACAATGAGATATCTAAACTGAACCCCACTTGGGTACCTTATTAATGTAACAAGGAGATATCTAAACTCAACAACACTTGGGTACCTTATTTATGTAACAATGAGATATCTACACTCAACCACACTCGGGTACTTCATGAATGTAACAAGGAGATATCTAAACTGAACCACACTTGGGTACCTTATTAATGTATCAAGGAGATATCTAAACTCAACAACACTTGGGTACCATATTAATGTAACAATGAGATATCTAAACTCAACAACACTTGGGTACCTTATTAATGTAACAAGGAGATATCTAAACTCAACAACACTTGGGTACCTTATTTATGTAACAATGAGATATCTACACTCAATCACACTCGGGTACTTTATTAATGTAACAAGGAGATATCTAAACTGAACCACACTTGGGTACCTTATTAATGTATCAATGAGATATCTAAACTGAACCACACTCGGGTATCTTATTAATGTAACAAGGAGATATCTAAACTCCACCACACTTGCATACCATAATAATTGATAAAATAACTAAAATGAACCACATCAAGATACCTTATTAATTTATGAGATATCTAAACTTAAATATCACAAATACGAGCTAAATGGGTATTAATATTATATTCATGGTTTTGACTTTTCTTAAGTTTAAAAAAAAGTGAAGATTAAAGTCAGCAAAACTTAAAACCTTGTGAAACCTATGTTTTCACCTGTATATGAATCAATTGGTGTTTAAGTCGCCATCAACCTATAACGTCACATTGAAACAGAGAATGGTGTTACATTATTGAAATTAACAAAGTTTGCACCTAAAGTGCAATAAACACGCTACTGTTATGGTTTGGATAAAACATGCAGCAAGACAGTGAATTACCTGAATTATATCTTATAATGTATGGGCATTTCTTTCTCTCTTTCTTTTCAAAACAGAAAGTTGGGAATTTCCAAAGTTCGATAACTTTCATTCGTTTTCGATATTTGCTATCTTTAAACTACAAAATGAAACAGAAACGATAAAAATATAGACGAATTCAAGCGAGAGTAATGTTATCTTTAGTGGTTACTTAGATGGCGTGATTCTTTGAATCAAGGGTTCACAAAATAAAATTAAAATAATAATTTACTAGGCAAAACCCAGGGCAAATTAAAATACCTCATAAAAACAGGACAAAAGTAAGACACACACACACACACACACACACACTGCAATATGCCAAGTTTGAATTTCTTTATAAAATACCTTTTCACCCACATGCGAATTAAGATTTTAAATATCTTGCACTACTTTTATCAATATAATTTATTTTTGATTTCAGGTTTTAACTTTGCCATTATTATCAATTATTTATATAAATAAATCAATTTTATCTCGTTGTAGATAGGAAGCAGTGTTATAGTTGGGTTTTGGAAGTGTTGACGTTAAAAGCCTCGTTGCGCGCTAAGAAATAGTCAGTGTAGCTATAGTAATAGTAGTTGTTTTATTTATTTATTTATTTATTTATTTATTTATTTTTTAGTTTATTTATTTTTTATCTATTTATTTTTTTTTTATATTGATGTTTATGGGTTCGTTGCATTGCAGTAAAGTCGATGTATTTTATGGTTGTTTTTACGATAGTGATGTAATATGCATTGGTTTGTTGTAGAAATAAGTCATGTTGCGTTGTTTTAATCTGTCTAGATGTGTTTTTTAGATCGGTTGATGTTTTCGTTGTGTTGTAGAAATAGTCAGTAGCTTTTTACCATTGTCTTTTCTTCAAAATCAGACGTCAATATGAGTTATAGTTGTTTTAACTATTGGCATTATTAGGATCGTGTGTGTGTGTGTGTGTGTGTGTGTGTGTGTGTGTGTGTGTGTTTTTCCCTTGCACTAGCCTAGAGCAACTTTGTTGTGCTTGCTGAAAGGGTCAGTACGTCATAGACAATCATACCATCCTCTGTCAAATAATTCCGACCACGTGTAAACCAGATGACACTCTGTCCTCCTAATACCTTTTTCAAGGCTTAAGTAGCATTTTCTGAAATTTAAGTCCTATAAATAATCAAGTATAGCTCTTGAAAACCAACGACCTGCCACTTTGAAGCCGAACGCTCTACCGTAGAGGCACCGAAGTGGTAGTGCAGGGAGGAATTTAAGCGTGAAACGAGGCATCCATTTTAAGGGGTATTTTTCAAAAGGACACGTGACTTTCGAAATGCATTCATTGGCGACTAACCAGTCAAGAAGTCTTAATCAGACCCAGACACGGTTCAAGACCCGATCGACCTCTAACTTACTGAATTACAGGTTACCAATATACATATCTTTCCGGTCTACGACCATTGCTAGGATTCTTCATTTCCGTTATTGTTTTTGTCACTTAATTTTTTTTACCGAAAATTCCAGTAATTTTCAACTAAATAAACAAAAGCAAAGATCTGTAAACTCTTTGGATTACATACAGCGGGTAGATCCTCACTTCAGTTTTATGAAAAAATTACAACAGGAATTAGGAATAATAAAACGGGCCATTTTACGGAAAAACATAATAGCAGAGAAAATTCATACACAAATGCATAGGAATTCTGAACTGTAATCAACAATTTGCAGGTTTGAAATGGCCAGGCAGATTCCAGTTTCACAATCATTTCTTCACATAAATCAAACAAATTTTTGACAATCTTTCTAGGAATAAGGAATAAATATATTTGACAAATTAAAACTAATTATACATGTTGTAAGATTTAAAGAATCTTTAAAATAACACCATTAATCCCCGAATGTCTTAAAATAAACAAAAGTTATTAAGATTTTGAGATTTGAAATTTTCCGGATTTTAGTGAAGGAAAATATTTGGGAAATATAGTGGATCTGAAGTCCAGTCCTCAAAACCCGGGATTTATGTACCAGCCAAACTATAAAATAGATAGAACAATGGGAAAAGCATAATATTTATTTATTTATTAATTAATTAATTTTTTTTTTTTATTTATTTATTTATAATATTCCTTGTAAAGTAAATGTTCGAAAATAATTATTTTTCTTGTTATATGTGTTTCATTCCATGAAATACTAATAAAAATTATTTTTCAACTCATAAACTGGTGCAAAAGAAAATAAATATTCGAATTAGACTAGTGTTAAAATTAGTAACAAATGGTAATTTTCGGCCATCGCTACAAATCGATGGCTGATAACAATATTTTCCCGTCGGCAAATGTCTCGATCAGTGAGTGAGTCAGTGTCCGTCCCAAAAATGTGTTATCTCCCTAATAAAACTATTGGCTTCATTAACCGTGACCATTAGACCAATAACACAGAACATAATGATTGTTAAATCAAATGCCCCTGGTCAATACATGGGTGAAATAGGGGTTATTATTTCAATCTTTAAAAAAATATATAATAAACTTTAATATTAAGAAATTCAAACAATCGCTTTTAAAATTATTACTTTTTTAAACAAATATGAAATAGTAGTTGTTTTTTTTTCAAAAAAATAGATAAAATAATGATAATAAAACGCAAACCTTCCCAAAACAGTAAAATCATGACGAAAAAATATTGATATTATTATGAACTTTGACCCTCAGGTACCGTGAACCCCATTTGTTGCTTGGTGATGTAAATTTTATTACTTTCGCACATACCGGGTACGTCTGGGTTTAAGAGAAGGGGTACGGATAGACATGGGAAATTTGTAATCTTTGGCTTTTTAACATGGAAATAATCTGGTTATATTTTTTAATTGGGTGTGTAAATGCATTTCATTTCCAAAAGATAACAAAAAGAAGGGCGTGATATCTGAAGGTAAGTACTTATCATTATCAATAAAAAAAAAAATAATAATAATAATTATATTATTATTATTATTATTATTATTATTATTATTATTATTATTATTATTATTATTATTATTATTATTATATTGTGACTGGGTATTCCAGATATATAAAAAGTATATATTGTCATAATTTTTATAAACATTACCAAAGACTTATATACTAGATATCCGTATAAATCTCTGGCATTATAAATCTCTGGCATTACAAATTCCACTTGAAAAATGTTTTAACTTTTTTTTACTAGGTATTTTAAAACCCTGTTATTACAAGAAATCTTTAAAAAAAATTGATAGTACTTTTCACTTCTTTTAAAGCTTCACACTACATAGAAACGACAAGATACAAATTTTCAATATATATATATGGTCACTGTGGTGACCGAGTGGTATAAAGCGTGAACTTTCACATAGTCTCTAAACGTCTAGAGGAGAAATCCTTATTGGTCAGATCCTAGTGTTTGAAATTTTGTCAGTTTGCAGATATATATATATATATATATATATATATATATATATATATATATATATATATATATATATATATATATATATATTTAACCCCCCCCACCCCCACCCCCCCCCCCCAAAAAGACAAAAATATATCAAACTATAAAACATAAATACGACTCTAATATGCAGAATAAAAAATGTTAACTAAGAAACCCAACGGGATCTAGGAAATATGGATTTTATGCAGAAGTGGTCTTTTATTTAGAAGTTATAAACGGTGAAAGCATGAATCAATGAAAGAACCTTAATAAACAAACAGTCTTTTCCTTGCTACTGCAACTAACGACGACGACGACGACGACGATGATGATGAATGATGATGATGATGATGATGCTGATGATGATGATGATGATTATTATTATTATTATTATTATTATAATACAGTGATTAAATCTGGTGTCTATTTCAGTTATATTTGTATGCTAAATCAATAATTTGTAAGAATTTTTTTCCATTTTACGTTTCCTCAGAAATCGTTAAAATAAAGCTAATATTTCACCATGGAGACGAAACTCATCGACGGAAAAGATCCATTCACTTATTTCCGGAGACCCTTACCTTCCGATTTAGTACTAGTGAGGGGGATGTGAATCTGCAACTTATAAAAAATGAGATGAAACTGCGACCCCCGATTGTTATACTAGATGAGAATGGAATGTACAATGACACATCAGCCCTTGAGGTAATAATTATTTTAGTAATGTTCTGACACATTTTTGATTATATCTAGGTCATAAAGCACCTATTATATATAATAATGCCCTATATATTAGAAAATGCTATTTAAAATCCGGTTTTATTTTGTACTATTTTTAGCTTTATTTTATTTAATAAAATTAAAACATTTAATTTATTATTATTATTATTATTATTATTATTATTATTATTATTATTATTATTGTTGTTGTTGTTGTTGTTGTTGTTGTTGTTATTATTATTATTATTATTATTATTATTATTATTATTATTATTATTATTATTATTATTATTATTATTATTATTAGGTTAATGTATTACAACCACTGGACATAATTTTGTTGGTAGAGACATAATCAGTCAAAAATCGGATGTTCAATCCAAATAGAGTTTTTTTTTTGTTTTTTTTTTTTTTATGTTTTTATTGTTCCGTGGTTTTGGTTGTATTGGCTTAGGTCAAATGTTTTGCAATTATTAATAGCTTATATTTTTTTGCAGGAAAATTTTGCACTATACCAGGGTTTGGAGATGGGAGCTTCTGCATTAGTAAAATTTCCGACAGATGATCTTTCAGAATTTCAACTGGTAGGCTGAATTTATTCATATTAAACATTGACATAGAGTGAACCAAAAACGCGTGCTTCTTTTTACTGCCTAAGTTCCAATTCCCATCAGGGAAGACCATTGTGTGAGAATTAATGTTTTGAATTTGTTTCCGAAAATTGATGATACTCGTTTTTTTTTTTTTTTTTTTTTTTTTTTTTTTTTTTCTAAATCATTCCTGTTTTTTCACAATCCCTGAACTTTCGATAAAAGGTGATACAATCTTGACTTGGGCTTATAACTTTTAATTAATCTACACAATCCAAAAAATGGATTTTTTTCCAAACTTGCCAAACTGTTGAACTCCAATGGACACATAGATTTCTTAAGCCTAAGAACGTTAATTAGCTTAATATGGAATGCACTTTCATTACGACATTTATAAATGTTGCTTTTGAGAATCTGAGCAAATTGACTCAAGAAGAGCCTAGTTTTTTTAAAAAAAAATGTAAAATATAGCTTCCTAAAAATAATATTCACCTTTCTCAGATTGAAAAAAGTTTCCAAACTGACTGAAATATACTAAAATAGAACAAACCGAAATGCTAGAACTTCTGTAACTTATACATCTAAGAGAATTTCGGGACCGGTTACCGAGTGGTCTAAAGTGCGCTTACACAGTACCTCTTACCACCTTCGTACAACTCATACTCGGGCAGAAGTTTGTCAGTTCGCTTACCTAAGGTCGGTGGTTTTCTCTACATGTATTCCGGTTTCCTCCACCATCCCATGGCCGCCTCGATATAAGGGAAAGAGTCCTGAGTTGGGCTTTAAACACTATTACTACACTCCATTCCACTCAAGAGCACTTCATGCTGTCTGTTTCATAAAAGGAATGTTAATAAGTCAAGATTATTTGTAATGCAAAAGTGTTTCCAAAATTTAAAATCTCAATATTTCGTGATTCTAAACTATTTAATAAAAATCTTCTATTTTATTTTAGCGTGCATCTTACGTGCTTGGATCTGAATGGTATGCCATACAACCGCTAGACTTACACGTTGTACGTAACAAACGGTCGCCTTTCATAGTGAAACCAAGTGAAATTCCGTTCATACATACCACACGCCATCCGGCTTTGGAGAGGGATCATATTATTATGAAATTAGATGACGATTTAGTTTTAGATTTCTATGACGATACTTTCATCATTCCACGTAAGTTGTATTTGAGTTAAAATGAAATAAATGACTGTTTATAACTCTCTGTCTCTCTCTCTCTCTCTCTCTCTCTCTCTCTCTCTCTCTCTCTCTCTCTCTCTCTCTCTCTCTCTCAAACACTTAAACATCTTCGATTTGAAATAGCATTATGGTTGGCAGTTTGTTGAATTTAGAGCCGAAACTTGTTTCCTTTTTCAAAATCCTTTATTTAAAAGCTTTACATTTCCACAACAGAGCTATAAAGAATTTTCCGATTATTAGATTTTCCCCAAAATTGCATAAAACGACACTAATTCAAATTGAGTTAAGGACATCGATAAAACTACATTATCAGTGATTAAAAATCGATTTATTAACATAAAAAAATTATTTAATGATATCAATTAATCCATTCAGTGATATTCATAAATTAATTTTTAATATAAGAAACTGAATGATATAGCAAATTAATTTCAGAAAAATCACTTATTCAATGAAGTTTTTTTATTGTCTGATAAATTACAAAGTAAAGTTGTGATATCAATATATTTCATTTAATTTAGTGATATCATTTAATAACGTCGCTAAATCAATTACTTGCACTAGTAAATTAATTCACGAAATAATGAACAAATGGAAAAACGACGACTCGGAGATTTTGGACTTAAAAATTACGGTCACTATGTACATGTAGATCACGAACATTGACTTACGGATTTTTGTTTCTTTACAGCGGACCAAGATACTAATACAACACTTAGTCCACAGTTCCCGTTTTTGCCGGAAAGATTACAAGAAGATAATGACACGTTTCCACCAATTATATCCCTCCGAAAAGTAACGTCACGTGCTGATTTTGAACTTTTATCAAAATAAAGGATTCAAAATCAGCACGCAGTTGTCTTGCGCTGATTTTGAATGCATTATTTTAATTAAAATTCAAAATCAGCACGTGACAGTAATATCAAAATTCTAATTATGCTTAAGTGAATATAGATTTTTCATCTTAATGATTAATTAAAAATACCCTAGTTATAACTGAAACCCGGAAATGTAATTAATTCTATGGTGGCTTAATTCTGACATCGAGATAATTCAAACCAAAATGAAAAGTTGAGATAAATAACACGACATGCCGTGATACTTATGTTGACCAGTTGTGATAATTGTCACGATATCTTGACTTATTTTTAACGCGACAGGTCGTGTTACTTATCTCAACTTTTTATTTTGGTATCACAACTTTCCATGATAATATCTTGACTTGTCAAGTTACTAAGTCGACATGTTGAGATAATTTTATGTCGTCTAAAATTATGTCGATGTCAGAAATAAGCCACCATAAAATTCTCCTAGTAATGTCATACAATTAAATTCAAAGAGCAGCAGTATTTCTGTAAAGGCATTCTAAAAATGATGTTAAACTTTTTCTTGAGTTACAAGCAGGATGTCACCTTCTGACATGATTAACTGTTATTTGCACAAAAACGGTCTTCAAATTAAAAATTATCAAATGACAATTTCAAAATTATCAAATGATTAACAGGTTTCTTTTTGATACGTGAATACACTACGTATATTCAAAAACAAAAAGTAGAATCATTTAAATTTTTCTAAAATTTCAAGACAATTATACGTAAAAATCAAAGTTAAATTTTTTTTTGAACAAAACCTGAAGATGATTGGCCAAATTTACTTTTCCTCAATTTTAGTAACTCATTTTTATTTATTTATTTATTTATTTTGTAGAAACGCTCCTCAAGGTCAATATCAAGAGAGGAGATACCGGAAGGTAGGGCGACGGGTACCATTGTTTAGTGTCTCAAGCATTGCAGACTGGTCTATATTTGATTTTGTAGAGTTTTACACTCCAGTCATTATTCTTTCACTCATTTATTTTTTCAGGCCTAAAACACTTTCGTTAAAAACCAAAGTTTCTTAATCGCATTCACAATTTGTATTAATCCACACTGTAAGATTAATTATTTTATTTTAAAGCACTTTAAAACGTATAGAATTTATTGAAACAAACCGAGTTCCAATTTGTTTTAGTATGATTAAAATCAGTATATCTAAGACAGTCGTGTATCGAAACGTCACCGGCTGCAATTTCAAAGGACAGATTTTAATTTCTGCAATGCGTTAATGGTAATTGTCTTTTTGGTGCCACATCCTCTGCGTAGTCTTAAAGTCTTATTCAAAGATGATATGGGATTTTTTTTTTTTTTTTTTTTTTTTTTTTTTTTTTAAAAAAAAAAAAAAAAAAAAAAACAGTATTCTTAGAGTAGTATTCCAAGGTAATAAGTATAATAAAAACAACACACGACTACGGTAGCTCAGTTAGCAAAGTGCTGGCTTCATATGTGGGAGGTCGGGGTTCAAACCCCGGCCGGGTCTGAACAAGAATTGAATATTGGTAGCAACTGTTCATTCGCAAAGCACTCAGCATTTAGAAGTGAAAGTCACGGCATTCTTTGGAGGAGAAACCTATGCCCCGTGGCACTACCACTTCATCTATAGCTGGTGGCGTATTGATATAAGTGAAATATTCTTGGCTAAAACGTTAAATTCAATCAAATCAAATCAAATCAATTCAAAATGTAATAAAAAACAGTTTTCGAGCTTTTGCAAAAACGTGCGAGTTAACGAAAAATCCATAATACTATATCACAATGGTTTTATTCATATTTCCAGTTTACAAATATCAAGAGAGATTTCTAGATTAATAGAATTTTAGATGGTAACTAAAAGCGTGTGCTCAAGTATTCGAGATTTTGTATAGTAAAAACACTGGCAATGTCGGAGGATATTTTCTCCAATAGAAGAATTTTAACATAGCTCTTTGGACATTCTTTTAATGTCTTTCAAGTCCCTCAGGAAAATTTTAATTTATTTTTTTTTAATCTTGTATTTGAACAGATTATCACTCAAGATACAAGAGACAAAGTTCTACCAAGCTTTACTGTGAATATCTAGTTGTTGTGGATTATGCAAATTTCTTAATGTAAGTATATACATGTACTTATTTTTTATTGATTGATACCAAAATACATGTTCCATATTGCGATCCGATATATCCAATATGGATTGCCAATGCATTATTTGTATTGAAATCTGTTTCGTTAAAATTATGAGAGAGAGAGAGAGAGAGAGAGAGAGAGAGAGAGAGAGAGAGAGAGAGAGAGAGAGAGAGAGAGAGAGCAGAATATGCCATAAAATATGATCCAAAATTTTTATCTCCTCGGGTTTGACTGGGGATGTTCATCTAGTCACTCAAGATGAACTCTTCATGATCAGTTGGACATGCAATGTTCTTCGCTAAAGGGAAAAAGACGTCCTCAGCACTACAGATTTAGCAACTGGGGCATAACACACCACTCAATAAAACAAAGACTAGTCGCTAACAGATGCCTTAGGCAACTTAACAATGGTACCCCGTCTCCCTACCTTCCGGTATGTTCTCTCTTGAAATTGTAAATGGTTTCTGAACACCATCAAAAACTTCCGACAAGACAGAAAATCCTTCTTGAGGAATCAGAACGCAAACTTCAATATGTACCCTTATCAGGTATTTCTGCGTATATGTATGTCTGTTTATCCGTGGAACATAACATTTTCATCTATGGATTATTTTATCAAACTTGAAAAAATTATATACCACCATGACACGATGTGTTTTATCATTAAGGTATAAATGTCAAATGTCAAGCAAGATCACAAGATATTGGGGATGAGGATATTAGGCTTTAGGAGCAGTTTTAGTTTTGTTTTTGTACTTTGTTGCCATGGCTACTGTTACTGCTATTTATTTATTTATTAATTATAGAAACAAGTTCATGTAAAAATTTCCATTGAGTGTCTAGGGCTGGGGTCATCAGTGGCCAAGTAGCCTATAGGTAATCTCATTGCCTAGGTTCGAATCCTATTAGTGTGGGAAAGTTTGTCAATTTGCTTACATAAGGTCGTTGGTTTTCTCCGGGCATTCCAGTTTCCTCCACCATTACATTATCAGTGATAACCCTGTCAATAAAAACATATACAAACAGCCGATTTTATGTTTTTTTATGAGATATTTTACATAAAATTCTAAAAGTTATCTTTGTTATTTTTAATGTACAGATGGAAGTCCATGTCTGATAAAGCGACTGATGCAGAAAGGATGACAGATGCTCAAAATAATCTTGTACAATATTATCTCTTTGTTGTAAATGGTGTAAGTAATTTGATAAATGAAAACTGTATAAAAAGTTTTGAAAGAAAACCTTTTAAGGTAAACAGTTAAAACATGGAATTTAAAAAAATCCAATATTTCAAAGCCAGTAGTGCCACTATGAAAACTGATTAAACACGATTTACCAATATCTTGCTTTCACAAAATTTCAATAGGTCTTTATAAGACGGGACGAAAAAACATTATTTTTAAACAACAATAATTGATCTAAACTTCACAGGAAAAAATCATTTTTAACTTTAGATATCCGAGTCTTGACCAGTTAATGTTGACCATTGGTACGCGCTAATACTGCAATCAGTTCGCCTGTGTGACTTTAGTTCTTCGTTAACGAACGTTGAATTTTCTTCAGATTGAACATGCAAATAATAAATAATCTCCCAAACCTTGGCTAAATTAAGTTTTATTCAAAGAACTCAAAATTTAGATATACTCTTATACGTGTATTTTTCTTCATCAATGGCAATTTTGTAAATTCATCTTTTTATTCATTTTTTTAAAAAATCATTGATTGATTGATTGATTGATTGATTTATTACATATTTTGCAGATCGATGTTCGCTATCAAACAGCACAAACACACGTTGGCAATTTCCGTGTAACTTTAGCAGGTTTTGTTTTATCAACGGTAAGTATATATATTTTTTATTATGAAAAGTAGATTTCCATGTACATCTCCGCTGTCTATCCTTGTTTCTTGTTTAAACAATTTCATGCAGAACTAGAAACTTCGTATTTTATTTTTTTTTCAAAAATATGCATAAATCTTTCTTGGAGATAAGAGATTTTAGTGGCTGAGTGGCTCAGAGTTCCCTCGGATCACAACACACACCTCTCTCTCTCTCTCTCTCTCTCTCTCTCTCTCTCTCTCTCTCTCTCTCTCTCTCTTCTCTCTCTCTCTCTAACGAGTCATATATAGTATATAATTTATTTGTCATTTAATTGTTGATTTTGAAAATTCTTTGCGTGGTGTATTCATAGTAACACTGGCTAATTGCAAAAAATAAAAAAATAGACTTAGTTCACTTTTATTATTGTATTGGCTTTATTCACTGTTTAAGGTATCGGGTGCTGCACCATGGACGGAGAATAATATCATTACCGGTAACAAAGTATTGGACGGTAACACATTGAACAATTTTGCAGTGTGGATAAACTCGCAGACAAACTTACCAACCCATGATCATGCAGCGTTGTTTACTGGGTATGAATTACAATTTATCTTAAGCTTATTGCAAGCCATTGACTCGTTGGTTGAATGCTGTTGTTCGTTGTTTAAGCAATTTTCATCTATTTACGGAAAGGCATGTTTTTATAAAACTCATTCATTTACGCTGCCTGTTTGATTATTAATTAATTAATTAATTTATTTATTTATTTCGTTTTTTGTACAAGTATTTCTGGCCCCAGTTTCACAATCATTCACTCAGCTGAGTGTACACTCAACTCAAATTCTGGAATATTTCAATGCCAATTTCTAAGACATTACACAGTTAAAATTGAATATCTAATGTTATATTTAAATTGTTAAGTGAAGGTTTGTTGAGCAAAACAAATCATTGTCTCATAAAACTTAAATTTTTTAAAATATTGATGAGAGAAAAAATAGGAATATTTGAGTTGAGTGTACACTCAGCTGAGTGAATGATTGTGGAACTGGGGCCAGATCTGCTTTGTACTCTTATTTTATAATGACGATCGTTTGAGTGCTAGACCACTTGATTGCATTGCCTTAGATAAACCTCACAGACTACTTAGTGCATTACATTGGCACCAAGCCAACCCGAAAGGACATACAACAATGAATGTTTTTGTCTCTTGCGGTTCATTTCGGAGTCGAACCCAGAGCGGCTACACACCTTTATTTAACCTCTCGACCATTGCTCAGCTCTCCACCCCACTTGCGAGGAAACTAAGGTACTTTATTACTGACGCATAAAGGTATTATAATTTTTGTATCTGTTCTTCAACAGTTGTTACACATTTTTGTTTATTTAATTTACAACATGTCAAACATTTTTCTAACCTGGATCAATGCACGAATGTTTTATTATGAAATGAATTATAATTTGGTTTTGGTATAATATTATCCGTGTTATAATATTAACATCTTTTAAATCCCATTTTAAATATTAAAAAGAACTATATTCAGCAGTTAAAAATAAGTTCATGTTTTATTCGTTTGTTTCAGTTATGACCTTGCAGAGACTGCATCAAATTCCCGTACTATAGGTTTGTAAATAATTATAAGAAATAAATACCGTATTATTTTTTTAAAAGATTTTTAAATTTCTAGCTTAATGAATATCTTTTAACATTCTTATAATGATCAGGAATTACCTACCCTTGGTTTTACCAATCTAGCTATTCAATTACCTGAACTTTTTTGGAATGATAAACATTTAACAGGCACAAACGTGTATCCGCGATATAAGTAATACATGGTTTCTGCAACTTCGTAATCTAAAACATTTTAATTATACGTTAGCCATTTTTGACCGGAACCGGTGGTCAAAACCGCGATTGCTGTTGATGTAATGTTGTTAAACGTCGCATCAGCCATTTTTCAGCTATTCGCGACGAGAGCAAGGTTAATATCTAAGAATTAATCTAAGAACAAGTCTGTGAATGTGAGAGATGTGAAAATGTGGATAACGGTCTGTCTGTACTAGCGCTTACTCTCAGGGCGACATTTTCAAAAGGTGTTAGGTCACCAAGTCAGTCACCACCGACAAGCATACCATCCCCACACCCCAGTCACAATATTCTGACAACGGGTAAACCGGTCGATACTGTCCACTTAATACAGAGAGCCAGGCGAAGAAGCAGTATTTCAAGTTTAAAAGTCTTATATATGACCCGACCGGGGTTCGAACCAAACCTCCAACTCTTAAGGCGGGTGCTCCGCCACTAAGCCGCCGAGGCAGTTTTTGAAATAAAACAAAATTTAACATCAAATTACTGAGAATAATGGACATCTCACAGATGCATATTCTCTTTTTCAGGTATTGCTTATTTAAGCAGAGTTTGTCAGACATACGCAGCTTCCGTTAATGAAGAGACATACAATGCTTTATCAATACACATAGCCGCTCACGAGTTAGGACATAGGTGAGTTTCAAAACTTTTTTGAGATTGGAGTTAAGTTAAAGTGTTAAGATTGTCATGTTTACCTAAGTAATAAAGTCTGGAATGGAGGGGGAAACCAGAATGCCCAGAAAATATTCCACCTACATGTACATACTCTCACACAAAGGTCTACCCGTGAGAGATTCGTGAGTCTTTGGTTTTTATCATCAAAACCAATCACACAGAATGAAAATAACCCTACTACGTTTACGAAGACGTTGCAGTAACATATAGATGCACTGTTTCCAATATACTGTATAAGTATTTATTTTGATTGTGTATTAATATTGGCGCTTTTGTTAAATCAATTTCCGTCAATATTAATACACATCAACATTAATTTTAGCTCACCTGTCTAAGGCGAAACAATGACAGTGCCAAATATAATACACGTTAATATAAATACTTATTCAATACATCGATACGGACAAGACTTAAATTGTATAATTACTATTTCGTATTCATTTAATTTATGCTATTATTTTACTCTGTAAATATCTTGTGTAGCAACAAGTAGAGAACACTGACATATACGCACATAGTGTTTAAACTAACATATTTTCACAGTTTATATTAAAAAATTAACTGACTATTTAATACATTTGTCAAGTGTTCATTTTGATTTTTATATTTAATATAGAATTTCAAAATAGGCACATGACACATTGGTTCGACAAGTCGTGTCTGGACAAGACAGCATTCAATTATGATTGTTAAATGTTTAACTTTTAATTTTTTTCTAAATGTTTTCAGTCTTGGAGCATCCCACGATTCTGCTTCCCTCGGCTGTTCCGATTCCTCCATGTTTTTAATGGCACCGAGATTACCAAGAGTGAACGATCCATCTCTAGGATCTAATCCATTCATATTTTCCACATGTTCAAGAACTGCCATCGGTAATTATGTGAGTGGATTATCCTCGTAAGTACAATATTCTAACATTTTCTTTATAATGAAGTACATGTATCTATCTTCTTTTTTTTTTTTGGTCACTTTTGTCAATTAAACAGGTATTTTTGTTAAATTTTTCTACCCCTAAGCGGGTAACGCTGCTGGTGGAATAAAACTCCCCAAGGGCAGTACTTTTTGCTGTCAGAATGTGTACCTTTTGGCAAATTTTTCAGCAGTCTTAATTTTAGAAATTTATTAAAAACAAAGGTTTGTTCCCTCATACAAAGCATTCCTTAGCTTAATCCGAATTCATATAATTTTAGAACTTTTGATTCATTATTTTTCAAGTGTTTGAATCATTTTTTTAAAATTATCAATTTTTTGGCTCCTAGTGTCACTGATAAGGAATTAATTTCCGAAATGTGCACATATGGCACAGCATAATTAAACAGGTATTTTTGTGAAATAAACATATTTCAGAACTTTTTAAGTCAAAATATTTATATTTTCAAATGATAAAATATAGGTTTGATTTTAAATAAATTGTTAAATGGAAGCAAATAAAATCCGAAATATTAACATGGGCATTTGAAATAAGTTAATTCTTACCTGAAAACTGTCGTAAAACAACCATCAATTATTTTTTAAATTTAGCATTTTTTTTTTTTTTTTTACAAATTGGAACTGCTAAAAAGCATTTTTGACAAAACTGGAAAAAAAACGTTAATAAGATTGAAATGATCTTCAAAATGACGCCTTAAATTTAAGAATATCTGAAGAAAAAACAAAATTATTAAAATTTCAAATTTACCAGACTTTAAGAAAAATCTTAGTTAAGAAACGATTGTAAAACTTAGGCCTATGGCAGCTCCTAAGATTGATTATAATTTGATTTCCAAGAACATGAAAATTTGAAAAAGATTAAAAAATAAATAAATAAAATAAAATAAAAAACATTTGATCATATACATTTTTATACTTTATTTTGCGTTTGGAATGTTTGCTGAAGTTTCTTTAAGGTATACGCCACCTAATGGTTGAACAAACCTGTACAACCTTCTATCTGAGTAACTTTTTGTTTTAACTTATTTTTCAACTGCAAATTTCCTTCTTCTACATTTTTTTTGTAAAACCAGACAAAAAAGAACATGTATAGCCAAATGTTATTTTATTTTTAGAAATTGTTTGACAAACATTCCAATTTTACTTGATGTCGTTACGTTGTCAATGCAACCCGGAAGTGTTTATTCTGCCGACCAACAATGTCGACTGTTGTTTGCTCCCAACACAAATTCTGTTGTCTGCAGGGTAAGTACACGATTTAATTACCGTATCAATGCAACTTAGGAGTTTATTCTGCCGACCAACAATCTCGACTGTTGTTTGCTCCAAACACAAATTCTGTTGTCTGTAGGGTAAGTATATTCAATAAAAAATAATTCAATTTTAATTTTGATCTCTGATATCGTCTATAAAGATCCTGTCATGTACTCTCTAAGTGCAGATATTATGAAACCAAAAGTAAGTTGAATAGGTCATTCTACGATCATTAAGTATAAATGGACGATTGCTTGTAAAATCAGTAGTTCTGCCAACTACCCTTAATATTACGTTAATCCCCACATCATTAGACACATCACTGGACACATCATCACTTGACATGTTACAGGACACATCATCACTGGTCACATCACTTGACACCACTTAGTCATCAATGTCAACAACTCCGTTTTAAGTCCGAAGAAAAACGCTCTATATTCGGTTTATTATTTTTTTCTCCATAAGCTATTTCCATTACATGTGGCTTTTTTGAAGTACAAATTGTTTTATTCTATCTCATTTTATCCATCATTGACTATTCCTATTTCCATAAAATGTGCCTTTTTTTTTAACTTCAATTCAATCTTTTCTGTTTTTATTAAGATATACTAAAACTATAATTTAATGTAGAATTTCGTTTGTTTTAGGAAAGATACCCTTTTTCCGCTACAAAATGGGAGAGTGTTTGTATGAATTTACAATGCCGTCAACCCGGTTCAACTACAGAATGCACAAGTACATATCCCCAAGATGGAACACCATGTGGAAAGAATAAGGTATTGTTTTATATATAGATCTAAGGAGTAAATTTAACCAATGCTTCATAACCCAGTCAGGATTCTTTTATTTATTGTAAGGTTGTCAGATAAAAATGTGTAGAATACCGGAGTTTCCAGAAAAACTCATTGACAAATTTTATCAAACTAGGATCTGTTTTGATTAGATTTCAAAATGGGTGGTTTAGAGGCCTCGTGATAAGCAAGCCACGAGCCCAGTTTCCCCCCCCCCCCACCACCCCCTCCCACACGCATTCAAGGAGTGGAGTGGAGTAATGATGTTTTACGCCTCAGTCAAGAATCTTTAACTGATTTCGAGGCGGTAAGTTCTGGGATGGTGGAGGAAACCGGAGTGCCCGGAGAAAACCACCGACCTTCGGCAAGCGAACTGACAAACTTTCTCACACTAGAATCTGTCCCGAGTGGGATTCGAACCCAGGCGGTGAAAGGAACTGTGATAGCTTTAGACACGCATTCAAGGGATTTGGTGAACCACAATGAGTGGTATATTATAAGCAGGTCAGAAGACTCCCTTCAAATATTTCATTAGCATGGTTTTAAAAAATCGGTTTAAATTTCGGAAAAAAAAATCAGAATTGAGGATAAAATTAGATGGGCGACTAAAAGAAAAGTTTGAAATGAAAATGACCAAGTAGTTGTGGCAAACCATAGAAAAATATACAATTTGAGTGTCTAAATGGTTTTAGTTTTTATAAATTTAACAGCTTTACTTTTTCTTGTATTATTAAAGTTATTTTCTGTTAAAAGATTTTTTCTATTTATTTATATTAATCTGCTATGCTGCGATGGCTTTTGGATACAGCAGTTATTGTATAATATAAGGATTTTACCGTTTCATTTTCAACTGATTTTCACTTCTTAGAGCCCGTTAAAATAACCTCACACTTAAGTAGAAAATCTTGTTGTCTCTAGTGTTAAAAATTTCTGAGATTTAATTTCGAGTTAAGTTGAGTAATGGTGTTTGACGTCCCAGTCATATCGAGGCGGTCGGTTCAGGAATGGTAGAGGAAACCGAAGTGTCGATGAAAATACCGAACATCGGCAAATAGATTATTTAACCTTCTCTTATTAGGATCTGCCCGAGTGGAATTATGCGATGAGAGGTAAGGTGATTCTAAAGCGCTCTATAGGCCACTCGGTCACCATTAAATTTAAAATTGAAGAGTTTCAGTCCAAGATTTAAAAAAAATTGTACAAAATGATTATATTAAAACCAGTTTATTATTGTGAATGTTTTCAGTGGTGTGAGAAATGGGCATGTGTATCATCAGCGGAAGCACCAGAAAGTTCAGGTAAGTTCCGGTATCTAAGGTGCAGGTGTATATTATACAACCAAGTTCTGTAATAAACATGTAAATCAAAATTTTTTGCAAATACTTCATCTTCGGAAAATACCTTTGGTTTGCAAAAAAACCTTATATTATATAATGAATTATATAATGAAAAAAAATAATTGTAGCGCTGTTAAGAGATTGCTTAATTTTCAAGTCGAGAAAAAGCAAATGCAAATTTGAGAAAATAAAGTTGGTGAAACAAAAGACATTTGGGTTTACAGTTTGATAGATTTGATCTTTTATAATTTAACATCAAAATTATTTATGCCCGAGAGAGAGAGAGAGAGAGAGAGAGAGAGAGAGAGAGAGAGAGAGAGAGAGAGATTAAACTACCGAGTTTGGACGGAGGCACTGGATATACGACAAAATTTTGTCCATTAATGTAGATAAGTTTGATAAAAAGTTTAAAATGTGTTTTTATTTTTGTTTCTTCGCAGATTTATGTCCACTTGGTGATGACCCTTGATAAAAAGTTTAAAATGTGTTTTTATTTTTGTTTCTTCGCAGATTTATGTCCTCTTGGTGATGACCCTACATTTGGTTGTGATATTAACCAGTGTCTGAGTTATGACACGGGCACTAGAGAAGGAACATGTTGTTATACATGCTTAGTGAAGCCAACGTTAACAACAACAACTACAACTACTACTACAACAACAGTCCCGACAACTACAACGACACCCACAACTACAACGACACCCACAACCACAACAACACCAACAACTACAACGACACCCACAACAACACCCACAACCACAACTACACCAACAACTACAACGACACCCACAACCACAACTACACCAACAACTACAACGATACCTTCTACCACAACCACAACGACACACACAACCACAACATCAACAACTACAACGACACCCACAACCACAACTACACCAACAACTACAACGACACCCACAACAACATCCACAACCACAACTACACCAACAACTACAACGACGCCCACAACCACAACTACACCAACAACTACAACGATACCTTCTACCACAACCACAACGACACCCACAACCACAACTACACCCACAACCACAACAACACCAACAACTACAACGACACCCACAACCACAACACCAACAACTACAACGACACCTTCTATCACAACAACAACGACAACTACAACCACAACAACACCAACAGCAACAACGACACCTACTACCATAACTACACCAACAACTACAATGATACCTACTACCACAACCACAACGACACCTACAACCACAACTACACCAACAACTACAACGACACCTACTACCACAATCACATCCACAACGACACCCACAACCACACCAACAATTACAACACCCACAACCACAACAACTACGACACCAACAACTACAACGACACATACAACCACAACTACATTACCAACTACAACGACACAACCAACCACAACAACACCCACAACCACAACAACACCAACAATTACAACGACCCCAACAACCACATCTACACCAACAACTACAACTACACTAACAACTACAATGACACCTACAACTACAACCACACCAACAACTACGACACCAACAACCACAACTACACCAACAACTACAACGACATCAACAACCACAACGACACCAACAACAACAACGACACCCACAACCACAACGACACCCACAACTACAACGACACCCACAACTACAACGACACCAACAACAACAACGACACCCACAACCACAACGACACCCATAACCACAAAATCATCTACTACAACTACCCCAACGACCGCTACGACATCCACACCCACTACTGTACCAACATTCACTAAGACAACTACATCAACTACTACACAAACAACTACAACTACACCAGCAACAACTACAACGACACCTACAACCACAACCACAATAACTGCAACGACGCCAACTACCAAAACTACACCAACAACTGAAACAACGCCAACTACTACAACAACACCAACAACTGAAACGACACCAAATACCACAACTACATCAACAACTACAATTACATCCACAACCACGCCTACTACCTCAACAGCTCCAACAACCACAATTATACCCATTACCAAGACACAACAAACATCTACAACAACACTCAGTACAACGACAATGCTATCAACAACAAAGACTCTGACAACCACAGAAACTCCGACAACCACAACGACGCCCACGACTTCACCACTTTCATCTACATCGGCGTCAACAACCACAACAGCTTCTACAATCGAAGCGACACAGAAAACTGAAACAATGTCCACTACCTCAACAACAAATTCAGCTACCATTACTATGTCGACAACCGCAAAAACGCCTACAACAATATCATCAAATGATACCACTGCTTCCACTGTCACATTACCATTACCCACTTCAACAACAAAAACAATTGACTTGCCCCAAACCACAGTAACTACAGTTACCTCCGCAACCACGCCCTTAAACACAAACTTACCAAAGGCAACAAAAGCGCCTCCAGCACCTACCACCTCAACAAACACGCCAGGAATATCACTGACGTCAGTAACACAAGGAGTATCAACTACTCAGTCACCAGATATGCCCTCAACTAGCACATGTAGCTCTTTAACATGTCAGTCGTCGACAACTAAATCTCCAACAACTGCAGATAGTGATGAATTCAGTGATGATTTGAAAATGAAAATAGCAATGTTTACCGCAATGTTGGCAGTCTTGTAAAATTAATATTGGAATCATATCAACTACTGCAAAAAATGATAAATTCAGTGATGATTTGAAAACAAAAGTTTACCGCAATGTTGACCGTTTTAAAAACAAATAATGGAATGGTGATAGTTGACTTATAAAGTAAATAGGTGTGACAGTTTATAAAAATCAAAAGATTTTTTTACACTGGTTTTTGATAAATCAGTGAAATTTACATCAAATATCTATCAAGGCAATGCCGTTGTGGTTGGGAAGTGTAACAAAAAGAAGTATACTTAATGGCACGATTCAATGTTCTCCTTGACCATTTTTGCTCGACATTGCGTTGGAAATTTGTTGCATATTGTCAAAATCAAAATTAGTATTTTTCCCGTTTGACTTGAATACCAATGTCCTTTTTTCAAAATTATGAGATGCGATAACATAAGATATATGCAAGATAGCGGAAATAGGTACATGTATATGATCGTAATACATACTGTTTAAACATAAGGAATGGTAAACAGTGTTTATTCAATAATTCTTTCTTAAAGAAAAAACTAAAATAAGCCCTTTTAATGATTGATAGTTTGATAAATATTCCAATAGTCTGCGCAGCATAACTACATGACAATCATTTTCGATTGGAGCGTGAACATACGGCCTTTCTTGTTGTCAATTATACGAGATAGAAAGAGAAAACTTTAAGTAGGCAGGGAATATTGATACAGTTGTAAAACTTGAGAGGTCTTGGGGCCAAACGGTCAAAACCAATGGCAAAGGATAGCGAATCACGGTATCTCTCACTACCAAAGTTCAAATTCCACACGGGGACAAATCATTTTGCCAGAAATGTCGTCGCTTGCCGAATGTCAAAAATTTTCACCGGTTATTTTGATTTCTTTCAAAATCTCTTAACTAAAACCACCTCGATATTATAAGTGAAAGAATCTTGTCTGGTATTGTAAAAAACTCATAACTCCTACTAATAATGATATGTGTAAATAAAAGCTAAAACATCAAACTTAACAGGAATTAAGTAGAACACATTGAAATCTTACAAAAGTATTTGAATTTGTGCATTTTTAGGGGAAAAAAGAAAAGGAAATCTGTAAACTTTATCAATTTTTTCATTTTCGCCTTTAAGAACTATATCACAAGCATTCTCATGTTCACATCAAGTAACTGTTTTTCAAAAAGTTTCAGTCGTTCAAATCGATGTATATATCAGTGATTGTTGTAATTGTATTGAAATGGTCTTTGAATTCCAAATATTGTTGCAATTAATTAAATTTTATTACGTGTTTTAAATACTAATTGTTGGTGTTAATTAATTATTTTGAATTTATTTATTTATTTTGTTTATTTTTTATTTGATTTGAATTTAATTTTATTTTATTTTGTTTATTTATTATTCTTTTTATTTTGTTTCATTTCATTTAATTTCAAATAATTTCATTTGACATTATTTTATATCATATCATATTATTTCATTTTATTTTGTTTCATTTTATTATTTCATTTTATTTATTCATTATCTTATCTGATTTTATTTAGATAAATTTATTTTATTATGCTAGATATTTTGTATGGTGGCTTATTTCTGACATCGACATAATTTTAGTCGACATAAAATTATCTCAACATGTCAACTTAATATCTTGACAAGTCGAGATAATATCATGGAAAGTTGATGTAATAACACGATATGCCGCGATACTTATGTTGACCAGTCATGATAATTATCTTACATTTTGCGACTTATTATTTTTTTATTTTTATTTTATTATTTTTTTGTAACTTTTGTAACATAAGTATCGCGGCATGTCGTGTTATTTATCTCACTTTTTTATTTTGGTATCACAAATTTTCATGATATTATCTCGACTTGTCAAGATATTAAGTCTACATGTTGAGATAATTTTATGTCGACTAAAATTATGTCGATGTCAGAAATAAGCCACCATAATTTTACTACAAAAGGGAGTAAAAAAAACCTGCTTGAATTCAGTTAGAAGTAACATCGAAAACACAGGATGAACACGACAAACCATGCATAGTAAAAATCGTATAGTTGATATGCCTTTCACCGCATTGGTTCGAATCCGGCTCGGCACAAATCCTGTATAATGAAGTTCGTCAGTTCACAAACCGTAGTTCAGTGGTTTTTCTTCGGGCACTTCGGTTTTCTATACCATCCGCCCAATAAAAGTGAAAGAAATTTAACTGGGGTGTAAAAGTTTTGAAGAATTTACAAATGATACTTTTGTTGTTCTTAAGAGGCTTTTATTTAATTGCTTGGTTGAATGTTGTTTTGCGTCGCATCAGCATTTTTCAGCCTTAGGCGATAGAAAGTTTTCCTTGTTGATTTCAAGGCTGAATTTTAACGAATTAACGTGGTCCGTGAGTTTTATTAAAGATCTGCTTTGTACTTGTACTATTGCTCACAAATGGTGACCTTTATAGCGCTAGTACACTTGGTCACAATGTAGCAGGTATAAATTGCAGACAACGTTTTACTCGTACCGAACCAGCAACTAGTGGTTTATCAAAATGAAATTCCTTTCTAACTTGCAGAAGACAGGGGTTGGACCAACAGCAACCAGAGACCTTAAATAGAAAACTAGCGACTTTACTATTTGTCTGCATGAGAAAACACTAAGACTGTGGCTGTATGCAATCGACATTGTCATTGTTTTACCTACATATACATGTATGCTACCAACACAAGACATTTTAAAGAACAAGTGATCATAGTATGTCTTGAGTTGATGAGTGATAGCGTATGCAGATTTCAACAACATATAAATATTAGGCCTTTGTGTTTTAGAAACACCGGCCCAACCACACCCCACCTCACCCCACCCCCACCCCCTATCCCCAAAAAAGGCGTCACAAAGATTTCAACCAACATTATTCAAAAAATCCTTTGATAATATTTATCCTGATAAAACTACCACTAGGTAGCGATTTTTTTCAATATTAAATAACGATTATATAACAATAAAATATGATTTATGAAAAAAAGCATTTCATATTGAGCTACGACGTGTTCCAAAATATTGAATATTGTTTGGCATACTGAAATGTTCTTGATACATGTCTCTAAACTGTTTCATATGAAAGTTGAATATGCTTTTGTGTATTCTAAAATTGTTGCAAAAAATACCAAAACAAAAAATGCATTTTTGAATTTTAACACTTTATCTTATTTTTAATTAATTCTCCTGGTTTGATAAATATCGATATGGTATTTTACGATCTTCAATCTTTTTAGACAATACTCTTAATCTCTAAAAATGATTCTGTATGCGCACAGATGTAGGCGTAGTTCTAACATCCTTTAAAAATCCACAAAGTCTTATAAAACTAACAACATGGCAACATATTGCGAAATCATCATTTGCAGTTTAGGATTATTATCTACCTGACTAAAATCAAAGTTTTGATTAACACCCTTCATTGTTGTTGTAGGCGTTGTAGCTGCAGGGGTTGGTGTAGTTAAAAACGTACTGGTCGAAGTTTGTGTAGTTCTAGGTGTTGTAGTTGTCGATGGAGTGGTTGTAGTTGTGGAAGTGGTCGGTGTAGTTGTTGGCGTAGTCGTCGTGGGTGTGGTTGTAGTTGTTGGAGTGGTCGTTGTGGTCGGTGTTGTTGTTGGCGTAGTCGTAGTAGGCGTGGTTGTAGTTGTTGGAGTGGTGGGGGTGGTTGATGTAGTTGTTGGCGTAGTCGTCGTGGGCGTGGTTGTAGTTGTGGGAGTTGTCGTTGTGGTCGTTGTAGTTGTTGGCGTAGTCGTCGTTGGTGTCGGTGTAGATGTGGGAGTGGACGTCGTGGTCGGTGTAGTTGTCTGCGTAGTCGTCGTCGATGTGGTTGTAGTTGTGGGAGTGGTCGTCGTGGTTATAGTTGTGGGAGTGGTCGTTGTTGTCGGTGTAGTTGTTGGCGTAGTCGTCGTTGGCGTGGTTGTGGGAGTGGTCGTTGTCGTTGACGTAGTCGTCGTCGGCGTGGTAGTAGTTGTGGGGGTGGTCGTTGTGGTCGGTGTAGTTGTTGGCGTGGTTGTGGGAATTGTCGTTGTGGTCGATGTAGTTGTTGGCGTAGTCGTCGTTGGCGTGGTTGTGGTTGTGGGAGTGGTCGTTGTGGTAGGTGTTGTCGCTGATGTAGTCGTGGTCTTTGTGGTTGTAGTTGTTAGAGTGGTCGTTGTGGTCGGTGTAGTTGTTGGTGTTGTCGTCGTGGACGTGGTTGTAGTTGTGGGAGTGGTTGTTGTGGTCGGTGTAGTTGTTGGCGTAGTCGTCGTGGGCGTAGTTGTAGTTGTGGGAGTGGTCGTTGTGGTCGGTGTAGTTGTTGGCGTAGTCGTCGTCGGTGTGGTTGTAGTTGTAGAGGTGGACGTCGTGGTCGGTGTTGTTGTTGTTGTGTGTAAACAGGTGTTACAACATTTTCCTTCCCTGATTTCACGTTCGTAGAAAGCACACAAATTCAGTTGACAATCAAACGTTGGGTCGTCTCCGATTGGACAATTGTCTGTAATTATAAACATAATAGTATCATTTCATGACATCATATTACTGTCTGTTTTACTTGTTACCTTTGCGATAATTCCTAATTGCGCGCGCGAATATGATACATAAATGATGCATTATAAATACGCCAATAAAACTCATAAAAACGTGACTATGTTGTCTAACAAACAAGTGTCGTCACATTATTTCAATGTCCTAAAAGGCGGGGTTGAATTTTAAATCATCGTGGTCACCCTAATTAGAAATAATATTATTCTGAATAGAAAAAAGATTACAACACGTACTGGTATTCAGTTTGCCTGAAATAGCTGACAGAAATAGGACCCATAATTACCATATCTCAACAGTTCAGTATACCACTACGGTAGCTAAGTCAACTCATTGGCATAACCAAGGGTGTTTGCTGGCGTTGCAATCCGCGAACCCTCCCCTTTGAAAAATTCAAGATAAAGAAAAAAAAAGTGACTAAAAGGTCCCCAGAAATATCTAAAAAATACTTTTCGCCGGGGTCGAACAGGGCTCTACCCTGAACCTGCTGAGGATTATTAGAGGCCAAAAGTCTCCTCGCTGAGCTTACTGCAAAGGTGAAAAATTCTGACCTCACCCCGATACAAGTGAAATATTCTTGACCGGGATGTGAAAATTAATCAATTAAACAGTTCAGTACTTAAAAAGTCACTAGAAAATAAACAAAAGATTTCCGTGTGTTGGTAAAATTGTGAATTTATGCAGGCAATTTTATTTCAAACAAATTATTCTTTTGTGTAAATCATTATTATTATTATTATTATTGAAACTTAACGAAATGATATTCATTACAAGAAAAAAGCCACAAGCATTTTTTATTCGCAAATAGAAAAGTCGGGGTGTCTAACCTCAGGGCCAATATCTTCTTAGAAATGCGGGGCCTCGGTGGCCAGGTGGTCTAAAGCGCGCGCTTACGGATCACAGTGCCTCTCATCGCCTGGGTTCGAGTCGCACTCGGGACAGATCCTAATGTGAGGAAGTCTGTCACTTTGCATGCCAAAGGTCGGTGGTTTTCTCCGGGCGCTCCGGTTTCCTCCACCATCCCAGAACTGACCGCCTCGAAATAAGTGAAAGATTCTTGACTGGGGCTTAAAACACCATTACTCCAATCCACTCTTAGAAATTCTACGTCAAAGTTGTGAGTGTTCACTTTCAACCGGACGGATAACCGGTCTCTGATGTCTCGCTGATGAAAGTTTTCGTACCAACACAACAAAGAAGGAGGGGGTGATTATGTGACTCAGTGGTTTGTTGTTATCGGTTTTTTTAAGGTCTCCTCTGAAGGACCCCCTGACTTTCATTTCTAAATGCCGAATGCTTGGCAAAAGAATAGTCACTACCGTTTTCAAGTCCTGGTTAGACTCGACAGGGGTTCGAACCAAGACCTCCAACGTATGAGGCGAAGACTCTACCAACTGAGCTACCATAGTGGTGAAAGTTTAGACATTATGTATGCGAATAGAGAAGTATAGTACTAACCTGGAACATCGAAAGCAACACTTGAAGCCACACAGGTCCATCGTTCACACCACTGGTAAAAAAGGAGGGTTAAACAATTTTTAAAAAAAAAGGTAGCTTCAATACAACATTTAAGCTATTTTAAGATTACTTAAAGTTTGCTTAAAGGTATATTTTAACCATCTTAAAGCCTTCTTCAAGCTAGCATAAAAATGATATTTCGTCTTGTGTTTGAAACAGCAACCAAAAATTTCAAAATCAACGATAAAATTAAAGATTTATACATGTATAATAAATCCTTCATTGGGACACTATCGCCAGAGATGAAGATTTTGTAACGTCATAGTGAGACGTAAGATCAGTAGAGAGTATTAAATTTGATTTATTTTTAAAATATCACAAGGCTGAAATGAGCCGACAATAGCAATGAACCGACAATACAGATATCAGTCAATAAACAGGATGTCGTTTGGATATCCAACGTTAAGTACCTAGATCATGTTTTAAAAGACTTGTAGAATGTCGAGGTTTTTGACCGTAAAAATTCCCAACGAAAAAAAACATATTTTCCGAATTCTTAAATTGTCATCTTTCATATTCTTAGAAATTCACATATCTTCGTGATTCATTTTAATGCTATCTTTCGCATAAACTGAAAACTGACGGTACGGCTTTTTGAGCGTGAATTACTTGTAACTCTACTTTATAATCTCCTAGTAAATTTTGTATATATAGTGTAAAGGTCCATCTATAAGGTGTATATAGTCGACTCCCGATTTTTGTTGGAGGAATCGACCCTGTCACTCTAAACTGGTTTGATATCGAGATAACACGTGAACTAAAAACAACGGGACAGCTTTTTGAACGTTAATTACTTATAATTCTACGTTTTGATCTTTAAGTAAATGTGTGTAAAGATTATGCAAAGAGCCCTAGATCGTGTAAAGATGCCTGAAATAAGATCAGTGTTATACCGCCATACCTTTTTGAATCCACATTTTGTGCCGTCTTGAGCATATATTCGCCTACAGTCGTTCGAACCCGGAACACGGCACTGGAGATTGTAACAAAGATCTGTCCATCCACCGGATAATGCCAAGTATTTCTCCTGTGAATTAATTATTTTTTTTAGAAATGCCGGAAACTTTTCCGCAACATAAAACTGTGGTTAAGCATTGAGTTCAAATCCCATGAATATTGTGAAGAAAAGTTTAACAATATTTTCGCCAAGCACTTTATTTTAATAGATTGTTGTTTAGGGTCCTTGAGAGGAGACCTTAAAAACCGCTACCCGTGTCACGACAGGCTTGGTACGTTAAAAAACCCTCCCTCCCTGCACATTGCCCTAAGCGCACTGTAAAGATCAAAATTCTGCCACTTCACTATAGCTGGTGCCGTTTCGATATAAAAAAATATTCTTGGCATGGATGTAAAACTTCATTAACACAAATCAACCTAGATTTGCACTGCATTATCTTTGGTGAAAGCTTAAAATCAAAGATCTTAAGATAGCTGGTGAAGTCTCGATATAAGTGAAATATTATTGACTGGGACGTTAAACGGAATTAATTCAATCAAAATAAATCAAACGATTAGAAATTAAGAACATTTCATCTTGTAAAACAGTTTTGAATTTAAAACCGAGAAAAAATTCAAATGGTTCAAAATAAAAAAAAGAAAAAAATGCTGAAAGCCAGGTGAAACGCAAAGCAACACTGAATTTGTGGTAATATATATATATATATATGAGATCTTGACTTTAATGGTGAAAATGAAGCGTGTCAAGTTTCATAATCGAATGAAAATACAATATGAACAAATTTATGAAACAGATAAAATATTTACTGATGATAAAAACAGATATTCTTTAACTTCATGATAGAATGATTACATAGCACTATTTGAATTTTTATAACTGATGAATGCATTTAAAAATGTAAAATTATAAATCACTTTTTAAATGCATTAGGTTATAATAATTTTAAATATTATTTTAAAAATAATAATATTTTGTCTCTTTGTCATACATGAGTATGGGTAAAATTCTATGAAATGGCATACTTACTCGGCAAACATGTGACGTTTGATCCATAAAATAAACTCTACATTGTTCATCAGCAGTGTGCAATATAAATGGTACATAATCTTGTTCATAAAATCCCGGATCCCAGTATTTAGGGATGTCGTTGACACAGGTTCTAAAACGATTAATAGACTACATAATAAAGACCAATACGTGAATCTAAGGATAGGGTAGCTTACTATTTCGCTTTTAAAGACCGCGATGGCTGAGTGGTAAAGGTCTTAGCTTTTAAATTCAAGACATCTCACTGTTGTGGGTTCGATTGCATGCAAGTACTGTTTGGTTCAGGAATGGACTGGTCTGCGATGTTTATCTACGACACTGCGGCTATGTGTACTATCGCAAATACACAAGTGCATATTTGTAAAAGCATATGAGAAACACTTGCACACTCACGCTTTTCTTCATTGGCAAGCAGCTTTTAGACTGAGGTGGTCGCAATAGCAGGTTTTACTTAGAGACAGGTGGTTTATACAAGGTTTTTTAGTTGAAATTTGAAGTAAGGGGGCTTCAAACATTGGTCTTAATAAGCAAGTAGTCGTTATATAGAGGTTGTTGCTTTTTTTACTTTTACTGTACATCCGTAGTCAAGAATATAAAGCAATTTGAGGCTTAAAAATTAATAATAATTCTAATAAAATGTGTGTTGATGTCTCATAAATCATAATTTTTCTGCATTTCAATTAAAAAAAACTTCAACTACGAAGCTAAATAAAACTTCCGAAATTAATCAGTTATAATTTCTTTTTAATTTTTTTTCTTAAAAAACGGGGCTTTATTGGTCGAGTAATTACCTTTCGCTATCAAATACTTTGAAAATGCAGTCATTATTTAATACAGAAAACCATGATGTATACTCAACAGATTGTGTAAATTTATTTCAGAGGGCTTACAGTTTTACAAATGAGTACACATTATCTTTATAATGATGATTATATTATAAAAAAGTGATTGTTAAAGCAACATAATAAGTAACTCACGAAACTATTAATCTCTTTGTAAGCGGTTAGCGTATACGCTAACCGCTTAAGTAACAGAGAATGAACATATAAATATATTGATTAAGTTATATATATTCTGAGTTGTGATATATATATATTATGTATAATACGTTGATGATGTTATTGTAAAATGTCCAGGTGCATTGATAATTTGTAAATAATGTTACCTCTTGTACCACCTCCGGTGGTTTAATAGAGTGAATAAAGTGAATTAAATTGAATTGCTTGGATTCGAGTAGATTCTTGTGTGCATAAGTATGTCAGTTTGCTAAAGGTTGGTGTTTTTCCGATCTGGGTCAAATTCCAAAATTTTCATTTTATTTATTTTCTTCTTATTTGTTTATTTATTTAATTATTTTTTATTTTTATTTTTATTTTTATTTTCATTTTTATTTTTTATTTTTTATTTTAAGTTAGCCACAAATAGCCAAAAATAGCTGTTATGGTTTAAAACATCAACTCACTCACTGTTTCCATGGCAACATAAACAACTCGAATCAGTTTACTTTTTTTAAACTTACCTTAGTGAATTCCCTAAATATGCATCCAGCATTGCCTTAGAACATGGTGAAAATGAAAACGGAAAAGCCGCCATATTAGACTGTTGTATGTCGGGAATATAACCTGACATAATATACTGTAAACTGGATTGGCATTCTCCTTCATTCCCATCATGCCCCATACCAATACTATAGATAAAATACAGTGTAAAAGATCTTATAATACGGCACGCCATAGCTGACAAAACCAAATCATATAATGATGAAGTGAAAACATACAATGGCGAAACTCAAATAATATAATGAATAATTCAAATAATATAATAAAACAAAAACATAACCATATAATGATAAAACTGAAATATATAATTGTAAAAGCAGAACATATAACGATGAAAGCAAATAAAATCATGATAAATGAATTCATATACCACTGTTGCACCATATATGACAGCTTTGGCGTTCCATCGAATAAATCTAAAGAGTTCGTAATACAATTGATGTAAAATTCTTTATGTTTCAAATACATGTATTTTTTATTGTAAAAAATAAGTATATGGCTCATTTCTAGTCATCCCAATATAGTAGCGGTCAAATTATCTTGCTTACTATTGAATTACTTTTCACACTTAAAAAACTAGCTATGGACTTAATTGTTTTGTTTATTTCAAAACCTTACCAAAGAAATTAAAAAACACTAGAACAGCATTGCAAACTTCAAAATCAAAGGAAAAATTATCAAAGAAAAACATACCTGTGACCAAGTTCATGTGCAGCATATAGGATGGAGACAGATGAAAAATCTTCCTCCATTAATGATGTGGAATGTGTCTGACAAACGCGATCCAAATACGCCAGTCCTGTAAGTAATTAACAAATTATAAAATGTTAAAGATTTTCCATACTGTGCAACTACGGAACTAACCGGGGACTGGCAGTTCGAAACTTTATTTTTAAAATGAAATGAATTATCAAAATAATATTTTTTATTAATTTAATTTATTTTTTATCCTTATTAATTTTTCGAATTTATTATGAAAAAATGTTGAAAATGTAAAAAAAAAAAAAAAAAAAAAAAAAAAAAACTAAAGCACGTTGTTACAAAAACTGGTTTGATAATGATATGTTGATTTTTATTGATTTTGGTAATCATCGAATCAAGAAAAGCCTAGCTTCAAACTCTTGTGATTAGGATCAAATTAAAACTTTGATTGTGGGAGGTCGGGGTTTGAACCAGGAACAGGACTTACATATTGGTAGTGACCGTTCTTTCACCAAGCACTCGGCATTTAGAAATCAAAGTCACGGACCCTTCGGAGGAGACCTTAAAAACCAATGCCCCGTGTCACGGCAGTCTTGGAACGCTAAAAGACCTCCCTGTACATTGCCCTAAGCGCACAGCAAAAGTTAAAATTTCTGCCACTTCACCTATAGCTAGTGCCGTCTCGATATAAGTGAAATATTCTTGACTGGGAATTTAAACCCTATTAAAGAAATTAATCGGGATCGGAGTTAACACTTGGAACGGTCATTTCTATCAGATATATTTTAAGTGCAAAAGGGTACTGAAAATTACAATGTTTCCGGACTCATGAACAATTTCCTTGCAATTATAGACGAATAGCAAATTAGGTTGTTGGTTTGGTTTGCCAAGCATCTTTTTCAGATTGTCAGAACATAATTCCTGTTCATTTCTGCTTTTTTATCCAAAAAATCAAGCCATTCATATCAATAATTATCGAAGTAAATGTATGTTTCTATTTTTAAAGCTATGAATATATTGATTTGAATACAATAAACTCCGAACTTATAATTTCAAAAGGTTATACAAGTGTGTGTTTAGAATTTGGGCCAACTTTCCAAAGCTTCGCTGAAAATCAATAGATATGAATTTTGGGAGTTTATATTAGACTTACCAACTAAACCACTTCCATATGCATTACCAATATCATATCTAAAAGAATATGAAATGGACATTAAAAATGGCACGTATTATCCAGAGTTAAAGTAACTGTTATTAAAAAAAGAGGATTAACGTTTAAAATGTTTGTTGGACAAGAATTGTGCAGCAAGCTTATAACATAAACAAAACACAATGTGGTTTACTACCACCTTGGTCGAGACAGAGTGCCTCCATCGAGAGAAGGGGTCTTGGGTTCGAACCCAACAGCGTAAAACATGACATAAACTTTAAATACTGCTCGCCCGGCGCTAGACAGTAAGATTACTGAGTAATAAAAAGTTCACAGGGTGTCAGGATAATTTGACTGGAGATCGGTATGCGTGTCTGCGGCGTAGTGACTCTGTGGGCTAGCATGTTAAAGTCGTCCTGAAAGTGCATTAGAACAAGAAACCCCCCCCCCAAAAAAAAAAATCTCACACATTTCACAAATTAACTTGTTCTTAAGCCTTACGAAATGTGGGTGTAGATTTCATACCGTTTCATAACTAATGATTTATTGTCATTGGGATCAACTTTTTATAGTTACTGCGATCAGCTTTAAGACTGATTAGCCAATCAAATTTTAAAAGCTTTAACAACTTTTTTTTCTGGAATTTGAAAAGAGAAAGAAACAATAACATTACCAACCAAAGTTTAACTTATGAGAGGCTTTCTCGTATGTAGGCCAAGACTAATGTTTTGCCCATTAATACAATAAACAAGGCACAAAAAACGTCCATTTTAGTGAAATAATCTGTTCATTGACGAGAGCACCATGACGAGAGAAACAATCTTGACTGGGATGTGAGTTCCATTTTACCAGTCGGTCAGTGGTTATCATAATTAATAAAATTTACATTATTGCCACTTAAGGGGTCTAAGTGTAGGTGCAATGGTGGTCTAAAACAAACATGCACGGATCTTGCGCCCTGACGGCTTGGTTCGACAACTAATCAGGCAAATACCTATAATCAAAGATCAACTACCCTAGAAGTGACCGCTTTGTTTTTTTTAGAATAACATCTCTCATAGATTTCACTTTTCCGCCATTACCATTCACCTTTATCCATCAACGCCATGCTTACCCTGTAAAGAGTCCTCTGTGGTCATGCGGTATATAACCAACACGTGCTTCACACCAGTGGGAGAAACTGTCAAGACTTGCCCTAGCGTCCACCATGTAACCAGATATAATGTTACTCTCTGTCCATGGCGAATTCTCTGGACTCTGTCCAATATAAACAAGTCAAATTTCGTAAAACTAGTATTTTAAGATGATTCTGCAGTATTAAATTTCATTTAAATTGTCTCTGTATTTTAACAATCGAAATCTATATCTTTTTCAACTTCTGCATGGACTATGATTGATTTTGGAACAAATTCATACGAAACTAAAATTCAACAAAACAAATTTTATTTTGAAAACAATAGCGTCATGACCATTTCAGTATCATGTATTCATGGTTTTTTTCCTAAATATTAATATTTTTCATCAAAGTGAACTTATAATATTTTTCGGCAATGTTAGGATACCATATATCATGCGACTTTCGGTGTACAAGGGACCTCATTGGCTGAGCTGCATGAAGTGCTCGTTTAAAATTCACAGTGCCTTTTAAAGCCTAGCTGCGACTCTTATTCAGGCAAATCCTATTATAAGAACAATGAAATTAACACTGGATACAGTATTTCAAGGATTTTATGTGGTATCATTTCCTTCAACTTTTGAGGATTTGGGTGTTATTTGATAATTTCAAATATTAATATAAATAATCTTACAGTCATTATTATCAAACTTGACAAAAACACTCTAACGGTTCCTATAGAAAAATCTGCATATCTGTACCGGGCATCTACCTAAAATATAAAATAGAAACTTTTTAGATCAAGTATTTGTAGAACAGATGATATAAAAAATTGTCAACCTTCAAACAAATATGAGTTTGTAATGGGAACATGAAATAGATTATATAGTTAATCTTTCAGGAGGGATTTTAAAAAAAAACTCGGAATTAAATGGTATAAGGGGAATGAGTAATAACGTTTTCCTTACTCCGTTTATAAGATGGGCGTAGTACCACGTTATCATCTGGATTGCGTCTGCTTTCTTCTCTTCTTCTGTCGGTTTATCTGAATATTCTTTAAATCTTCCAGGAAGAGAGAGAAAAAAATTATCTAAATTTACTTGAGTGATAAAAATCTTAGCTCATTATATGACTGATAAAAAACTATTAAAAAATCTTTTTTTCGGTTTATTCATTTGTTTTCAAGTTTTGTGTGCAAAATATAAATTATCGGCCATATAAACATATAATACAATAATTCAAACTTTCAAACTAAGTATTTCAAACTTTGTTTTAAGCCATGGTTGACTTATGAGACACTCTTGTTAATTTGTACTTTAGAAAAAGTTGTAAAACTTTTTTAAAAGAATGCATAATGATACAATTACATAATACATTCAACGGGAAAATAAATGCAAATTCTTTGTAAAAAAAATATTGCAAATTTTAAATCACAAAAAAAAAAAAAAAAAAAAAAGAAAAAAAAAAAAATAGAATTTAGTTGTCTGTTCTAGAAGCAATCAAGATATAGGACTGATGAAGCAGTAGATCGGTGTTCATTGGAATTCCTTATAGAAGTTCAAAATGATATAATTCAAGCCATATGTATAAAGATATCAACGGCAAAGCATGCCTCCTAGGTTGTTATTCTAGTAAAAATTCGGCAGTAGTACGATTAGATTTATATGTGTGTGTGTGTGTGTGTCTTGACACCTCTCTCTCTCTCTCTCTCTCTCTCTCTCTCTCTCTCTCTCTCTCTCTCTCTCTCGGGGCCTCGGTGGCCGAGTGGTCTAAAGCGCGCGCTTATGGATCACAATGCCGCTCACCGCCTGCGTTCGAATCCTTCTCGGGTTAGATCCTATTGTGAGAAAGTTTGTCAGTTCGCTTGACGAAGATCGGTTGTTTTCTCCGGGCACTCCGGTTTCCACCACCATCCAAGAACTGACCGCAGTGAAAAAATCTTGACTAAGGCGTAAAACACTATTACTCCAATCTCTCTCTCTCTCTCTCTTTCTCTCTCTCTCTCTCTCTCTCTCTCTCTCTCTCTCTCTCTCTCTTCTCTCTCTCTCTCTCTCTCTCAACCTACTCTCTAAAACAAGCGAATTATACTCTCTCTCTCTCTCTCTCTCTCTCTCTCTCTCTCTCTCTCTCTCTCTCTCTCTCTCTCTCTCTCTCTCTCAACTTACTCTCTAAAACAAGCGAAGTCTACAACTGCTAGGTATTCTACATATTTAACCGCAGCTTGTCTTTTAAATCTTTTCTTCTTGTATGTAGCCTCAGTCTTTTCTATAAGTTATGTAAGTATATTGTTATTATTATTGTTATCATTATTATTATTATTATTATTATTATTATTATTATTATTATGTTGTTGTTGTTGTTGTTGTTGTTGTTGTTGTTGCTGTTGTTGTTGTTCAGATCATTCAACACACATGATCTTTTTATAGCGTCACAATTGTGAAAATTTTTGTATGAAAATTTAAACTTTGTTCTTCTATAACTTTAACCACTACGGTAGCTCAGTTGGCATAGTGCTCGCTTCGTATGTGGGAGGTCGGGGTTCGAACCTCGACCAAGCCTGACCAGGGCATTAAAATCTATAGTGACTGTTCTTTCGCCAAGCACTGAAAATAGCTGTATTTAGAAATGAAAGTCACGAGGTCCTTCGGAGGAGACCATAACAATCAATGCCCTGTGTCACGGCAAACGTGGCACGCTATAAATCCCTCCCTACGCATTGTCCTTAGCGCACTGCAAAGGAAAAAAAAATCTGCCACTTCACCTATAGCTCGTGACGTCTTGATATAAGTAAAAAGTTTATTGACTGGGACGCCAAACCTAAATTTATTAATAATCTGAGTATAGGGAGTTTCCGCTCAGTTATGGATTTACTATGGTTAAGCCGTCTTCCTCGACAGCGGAAGGTCGTGGGTTTAAACCTCTCTCGGGTCATAAACAAAATTTCTGCCGAGCACCAGGAGAGAAAGCAGTGTACTACTTTCGAACATTAATTGATATTTAAACAAAATGTTTCCATAGAGTTAACGCAAATATTGTACATTACCTTTCTTTGTGAAATCTTCGAAAGGATTTTCTTTGGCTGATCTTTTCTGAAAAACAACAAGAGCTAATGTATTACAGACGATATGGACAATTAATCCAAATTTCCTCTATTTACCCGAATTGGGATGAAGTAGGCCATGAATGTTTTTGTTTTGATTTTGGGAAACCTGTAAAGAGGCACACTGACCATATAGTCCGAATGTCCTCTGAACCTTAACACAACTTATACCTGACCATTGTGAGTGGGTAGGGTCATAACGATCTCTATATAATTAAAAAAAAGCAACCCGAAATTTTGCGTTACCTTATGGTGTCAGAAGGGACGCTGCCTCATTTCGCTGCGTGCTAAAAGTATAAGAGGAACCGTACAAAAGTTACTAACCCCGAACCCGTCTACGCACTGGAAAAACTACATTTTAATGATATGAAATGCCATTACTTACTTACTTAGGCCTGTCGTTCCGTGAGGAACATAGGCCATCAACAACTGTCCTCCAGCGAACACGGTTCTGGGCTGCTATGAAATGCCATTAAGAAAGTGATAATGATTTTTTTCATCTTTTTTTTTTTTTTTTTTTTTTTTTTTTTTTTTTTTTTTTTTTTTTTAATATTCCCTTTTTTTGACATTTTGGTCCAAAATCTTTTGAATTCAGAATGTTAAAAGGATACAAACAATGTTGTAGTGTGTAACATAAAGAAGAAAAAACTGTGTGGTCGAATCGGGAATTGAACTCGTGACCTCCCGCACTATAGTCGAGTGATCTACAAACTGAGCTATCGAGAACTGTACAATTCCACAATAACCCGACTTGAAGAACCGATGATGATAACCTTATGGATATTATGTATGTTCCCATAGTCCTAACTGTGTTCGATCAACGAAACGCTTTTAAAAACCTTCTAATTCGAACACCATGTTCAATTGACTGTAATTCAAGCACCTTATTTGTATGGACAAAATTGCAACCCCCCCCCCTCCAACGCCTCAAAACTTCAAAATTTTTAAATCTAAATAAGCTAACATTGTATAATTGTATAAAGAAGGACTTGGTGATGATTATTTTTTTTAATTTTAAATTTAAAATGGAAAATAAGTTTCAATTTATGTAATCAAACTCGATTTCAACTCTCTCTCTCTCTCTCTCTCTCTCTCTCTCTCTCTCTCTCTCTCTCTCTCCTTACGTGTTTATACTTTAAAAAATTAATTTCTGCACTTTACTTAAATATCAACGCGTCGATTTTCTTGTTGACTCAGAGCAGCAGTACTTTGACAAACGTTAGACTTTTTTTTCAGAAACCTTACCTTTCTAAAAACTAGAACAGGAATGGATGTACTGTTTTCTATATCATCAAGTGGCAAGGATATAAGCGGCATTGGGTTTTCCACTGTATTCACTGAAATAATTATGACATGTTATGATTTTTTTTTTTCAATTATTTCTCTCAAATATTAAAAATTATAAATATAATATAATATATTTCTTTTATCAACGTGTACAATGCTCCTTTTTAAATATTACATTTCATAGATTTTCAAAATATTTTATTTTATCCATTTATTATTATTATTATTATTATTTCATAATTTGAAAGAAAATAGCACCTTGCATTTTTCTGAAAGATTGTAGAAGAATACAAATTATCTGTGTGTCGTGTTAATTTTTAAATACTAATTTCCTAAGTTTTGTTCAAATATTAAATTTAATTTTATGAAATTCCTCTCATAATTTAAAACAAAAAACATGTCTTGTAATTAAAATTATCGACGAATACATAATACATAAAGGTAGGGTTCGATTCCCAGCAGGGTAACTATGGTAAAAAGGACATGGGAATGATAAATGTACCTGGCACAGGAACTGTGTCGTTTTTAAAATTTACACCAACAAGATCCTCCAAGATGACCCTGTGTTTCCGGGAAACCAGTGATGTAGGAGTTGTGGTTGCATCCCATCTATTGTTGCTATGGTAACCAACATGGCGTTTTGTTCGTGCAGGAATCGGTTCTATAGAGTACAATTTTCCATTATAGAAATACATGGCATGCTGAAATTGTAATATTTATTAATTAATTGAAAATGTAGAAACAAAGAATATAAAGAACGTGATGATGATGAACGAAAGAAGAACCCGCCAAAGGGCCTGTACTGCTTAACTGGCAGATGCAATTCAAAATATGAAACATGATTTTAAAACAAGATGTCTCAGTTCTCGCAATGTTTTGAAATTTCTGAAAAAGATGGATACATACAGTGGTTTATACATAAAGAAGATAAACTTATTTAATTACAATTTTTCGTCCTTTCCTTCTTTTTATAAAAGAATGAATTGAATAAATTGGCTATATCATGCTACAAATTTGCATATTGCACTAATAACATGCCAAAGAAAAAAGTTACGGAAAAATTCGTTAAATATATTTAATGACCAGAGTTCTACCTTGTATATATAATTTTTGAACTAAATTGATCTATAAATAAATATGCAATGACAATTTTTCTGATTTTTTTATTTATAGTAATTGCGACAATTTTAGATTTAGGATCTGGCTGAAAATGATAAACTTTAATTTATTCCACCTAGGGACCTTTCACACCAAACTTGGTTTCTATCGGTCAAGGTTTTTCAAAGAATGCGTTTATCAAAGAACCTGTTATTTTTAGCTGCTTATTTGCAAATTTCACTAATAAAGTGCCAAGGAAAAGGTTACGGAAAAATCTGTTGCATATATTTAATGATCAGAGTTCTACTTTGTATATACAAAATTTGAACTTAATTGATCAACTTATAAATATGTAATAAACAATTTCCCTTTATTTTATTTTTAGTAATTGCGGGCCATCTTAGATTCAGGATCAGGCTGAATAAAAACTTTAATCTACTCCACCCAGGGACCTTCCACAATCAATTTTGTATCATTTGGTCAAGTGGTTTTAGAGAAACTTTTCTTAAATAATGGGTTATATTTCGCTGTTGATTTGCATATTGCTCTAATAACTGTAAACTAAAAAAATTACGTAAAAACTGTTTATAAATAAATATATATATATATATATATATATATATATATATATATATATATATATATATATATATATATATATATATATATATATTTAATGACCAGAGTTCTTCTACCTTGTATATAAAAAATTAAACCAAATTGATCAATAAATAAATCTATAATGACCATTTTTAATTTTGCTTTTTATAGTAATTACGGCAAATTTGGATTTAGGATCTGGCTGAAAAGCGCAAACTTACTCCACCTAGGGACATTCCACGTCAAATTTTGTTTCATTTGGTTGAGTAGTTTTGAGAGAATACGTTTTTCAAAGAATCAGTTATATTTAGCTGCTAATTTGCATATTGCGCTAATTGCACACCAAGGAAAAGTTAAGGAGAATCTGTTAAATATATTTAATGGTCATAGTTCTGCATTTAATATACCAAATTCAAACCTAATTGATAAACAAATAAATATGTAATTATTTTTAATTAATAGTAACGGTGGCCATCTTGGATTTGGGATCAAACTGGAAGTTCTTTAATCTACTCCACCTGGTGACCTTCTACACCAAATTTGGATTCATTTAGTCGAGTGATTTTAGAGACGATTGCCCTTACAGACGCAAATACGCTTTGCCATGCCATAACCTAGGCTGGCTATTTAATTTAATTCAATTAATTTTGAAAGGTTAATTTCATGTTTAATGTTTGTATATTTATTTATTTACAACTTATCAATTTATATCAATAATTTGAAAAATGTCAAGTTTGAATCACGTGATACGTGTTTGTTTCCGTTTTAAAGCTTAATCTCTCTCTTTATTCTAAGTGACTCACTTACTTCACTTACCGAAGAAACGAAAGTAGAAAAAAGAAAGTCCAAAGAGTGTGGCTTTAATAGAAATTTCGTTCTGAAAGGTTATGGACACGATGGCAGGTATAAGCGTACTTGCGACCTCGAATGAAAATTCAAGAAGTGAGTGTGAAAAACTATGTGGTCCTTGTTGCTTTAGTAACAGAACAACAGTTGCTGTTTCTTGGTGTAAACGTTGTTTGGAAGCTATGTGTGAGAACTGCACAGCTAACCATGAAAGATTTCAACACGAAATCATATCTATAGAGGAAATTGCAAAAGAAACGTCACTCAACTTGCAAGGTGTCGATGAGGTGTCTAGAATTACAGATGACTTCATTAACAAGGAAGAAAAATGCGAACCAATGGATGTTATGGAAATTGCAGTGAACAAAGTAATCAGTATTGATCTAGGTCGTAAAATAACAGGGGGGACAATTTTACCAGATGGAGGACTGGTACTCTGCCACGGGATGTACAGAAATAGTAAACTGAAGATTTATGATAAGTCTGGAAATTGCTTTTTTGAAAAGCAGTATGGAATCAATTATCCAAGAGATGCATGCGTGATACCTTCGTCTTGTACTACTTTTTTAGTATCAGTGTTTAGCCAAAAAATACTTCAAAAATATGAGATTCAACAGAATACAGTGAAAGAAATAGGCACAATAACTTGTAAACCGTACCCTTGGGGATTAGCAGCATCAAAAGAGAACATCATAGTTGGATATGGAAGTGAAATAGATGTTATGTCGATGACTGGAATGGTTATTCGGAGCTTTTCACGAAGTGGTGACCATCTGTCGTATGTTGCCGTATCTTTGTCCGGTAATGTTTATTATACTGACAATAATAACATTGTTTGTGCAACTTTAGGCGGCAATGAAGTGAGACGATTCACATACCCAAATGTTAATAGTTTGACGGGTATTGCTGTTGATGGATATGAAAATCTGTATGCGTGTGGTTATAAAATTGACAATGTTGCAGTGTTGTCAGCCGATGGTCAAACAAGCAAAATTCTGGCAACAGGCATGGGTAAACCTTTCAAACCATGTCTTGATTCAACAGAAACAAAGATTATCATTACAACTTCAAAAGAAGGCGTTCATTGTTACAGACTGAAAAAATGAGTCTTGGGTGTTAAACACTGCAGTCGCCGCTGATTAACAGATTAAAAATCAATTATAAAAAGTTTAATATGATTACCTTCGAAAAATTTTGACTAATTTGTTTTATTAAAATGGAAATACAATATGCCCATATATATATATATATATATATATATATATATATATATATATATATATATATATATATATATCAGTTGAAATGTTTACATGATTGAATTTACTTATACAAGGTTAAATAATTCATTCTTTCTGTTAAAGTGTTCTTTTTCTGTCAGTAAAAAAAGTCGCATTGGCTGATTTCATTTTATTCTTGACATAGAGACTTTTAACATTCCCACTTTTAAGCTGTTAAAAACTAACGCTATAGTATTTATGAAATGAATTAAAACGCTGATTTTAATCTACATAGACTGACCAACATGGAAATTGTTTAACGGTGGAGAGAGAATTCTGATTGCTTGAATGATAATTTTGATTTTTATACAAAATTCATCAATATGTATAAAAAAATGACAATTAAAATAATCGAGAAAAGTCTTTACGTCGTCGTTTTTGTAGAATACATTAATTGTCTCTTAAACAGAAAGGAGTATCGGGGTGCATAATCAACCATCATCTGGGGTGGGGGGCTCATTTATTAACCTTTTCATTAACAATATGTGATAACACTACCGGAAATATGAGGATAAATATAGTTTTACGGTTCATGATATATGGTAAAATTGTGTGACTGTTAGCAAGTCACTTTAGTCAAGAATCCAATACCCAACAAAGACGTATGGTATAATCAGGTATAGAGTCCACTTCTATATGTAGTCTACCTGCAATGGATGGTTTACCCAATGGATTTTACTATATAATGACCCATAATATAAAGTTCACCTGTCTAATGTGAGAAACGTTTACTCTTTTTAGTCCTAAATCACGCCTGGTTCTGTCCATAAAGTCGACATTTTTAATCATTCTTCTTTAAATTTTATAATTTCTAATTTTTTTGGAATAATTATGTGACATTGTGTTGTATAAAGGTTGACCATGAATAATTTAAAAGAACAATCTTTGATCTGTGTATATGCAATGTAATAACTAAGAAAGATTTACAATTTACAACCAAATGTTGTAACAGTACAGTTTTGATTGATAATAAGTAAAATTGTTGAAGAAAATAAACATGTTTAAAGCCATGTAAGTTATGATGCAAGAATTACCCATTGTTATCTATTATATATATATTTATATATATATATATATATATATATATATATATATATATATATATATATATATATATATATATATATATATAATTTTTATTAGTATTATTTGTGACACAAATGCTACGTAAGACAATATAGGCATAATTATGCACAGTGTGTATACAACAAGTAAACTTTTACTATATAAACTATATAAACTTAACAGATGTACATTTTATCAAAATTAAAATATGTTTAATTTTTTTTTTCATATTTTTTCTGAATAATCTGTTTTTGAAAAATACAATGAAAATAATTTTATTAACAATATATCAGAGGATTTAAAAAGATACTGAATATTTTTCAATTTTTTTTTATTAACAATATTTGTTGACTCACATCAAAGTGAACCGCTGTTTAAAGTCCACTTTAGCTCACTACCTTGGGTGGTCTTCATACACAGGTTATAATGTATATTCTAGATCTAAGTTTCATTCAAATTGATTTTAACTTACTTGGAAGAAATGAAATAAGTAAAAAGCACCGGTAGGTAAGCAAAATAACTGCTGTCATGCAAAAAGTCGCCGAGAGTGCTCATAGGATCAAAGCAGATATATGCATGAAATACATACCGCCAGTCATGATCACCTTTAAATTATGCAAATCTGCACATAAGCGAGACAAAAATATAAGCCTTTATCCATATGTATATATTCCCTCCGTTTTCAAAACTATGATTAATTTTAAGATAAAATGGTAAGATATGTTTTACTGGTGGTGGATTAATCGGTATATATTATTCCATATTTTTTATTCTTAACAATAAAACACAAACATACCTAGTCCATGTCCAGATCATAGTCCCCAAAAACAAAGTGAAAACATTGAATACTGGCACATTCAGGTACACACGTGAACTTCCATAAGGAAGTGAGGCTTGGTGCTCTAGAAGATAAGCACCTCCAGCTACTTTCGTCACTTGCAAAATCAAAATTGAGAATGAAAGGAACAAGGAACTATGGGACGTAAAAATGACTAATATAAGTTTGTTTAAAACGACGTCATATATCAACAATATTGTGATGACGGCCATACAACTTTTAAGGGGTTTGATTAATTTAGACTGAATCGACGGCAATTTGCTTCGTTGTAGAAATAACACGCAGTGGGAACAAGCTGTACTGTACCGTATTAACTGTAAAACAAATAAACCATATGCAAAAGACGGCAGGAATATCGCTGGAAAGATTAAACTCATCACGTTTATCATATAGCTCCAAATGTTGCATTTTATTGGTGTGATAAATAAGGTACAAGTCAAAATATAAAGCAGAACAATAGACTTTAGTTTCTTTTTTTATTATTTGAATTTTATAACTGATACATTAGAACATTTATAAATTTTACATGTATTTGTCACAAGCATTCAAAAGTATTATGAAATAAGGTGGATATGAAGTAGTAATCATAAATTACCAATTGAGACAGGTCGTTCGAAAAATATGCCAAGACAAAATAGAAAATGTAATTTTTGTAATAATGATTTAGGCGATGAGTACCACTATATAATGTCTTGCCCTTCATTCATTCAAGAAAGAAATACTTATATCCCTTCTTATTATAGAAATAATCACAACTCTTTCAAATATTTTCGATTGTTTTCATGTAAGAAATCTTCAGTACTCAATAATTTATGTAAATTTATCAGATGTATTAACAAGAGGATCAGTCCTCCGGACTAATCATATATTTAATCTTATATGTATACTTATACAACACTGCTCACTGTTATGTTATTTTATGTTTATATTGTATTTATATGTTCTCATTACAATTAGAGAATAAAGAAATTGAATTGAATTGAAAAAAACCATGGTTATGGGCCGGGGTGTGACTATTTTCTCGTCATTTCTTAATATACTTACTTTTTCGTGTTGAGTAACACCAAGTAAAGCAAGGAAATTGGGGGAAACATAAAAAGCAATTTAAGAACAATATGAAATAAGAAAAATATATGCAAATAAGTAAAATCACTAGTTCAATATATTTCACTTATTATTTCGCCAAATTTAAATTTCATGTAGTGTGTAAAGAGAATATGAAGCATCCCTGAGTATCGTTCAATTCAGTCATTTTATTAAGAAAAAATTGAAAAATATCAAAATTGTTTATTAGAATATTTATATATTTTAAATAAATCGAGACTGATGTCGTATGGAGTATAGACTCTACATTGTTGAAAAAAAATTATCCGAGACGGATATATTTACAACCGTTTTGTATTTTACTTACCGGTTTTCGGTTAAATCGAAAGTAGAAATTCCAAGGGGAGGAAAGTTCACAGTGCGAACTAGAACTGCAGCAATATTTATAAAGATGTGTTTTTAATAACATGCTTATATGTAAAAGTTTAAATATTTTAAATTTTGTTTGAAAAAATCATATATCCTCGTACTAAGCTTTGGGCACTATGGCGGGTAACAATTTAGTTACACCATTGACTGAAGGATTAGATACTCCGATGGATAAAAAGCTTTGCGGTAACCAGTTTTAGTAATAAAAAGGTAGTTGCTATTTCATGGTGTAAAAACTGTTTAGAGGCCTTATGTGAGAGTTGCACTGTCCATCATAGAGGATTCAGACAATCGAAGCATGAAATGGTTCCCATTGATAAAATGGCAAAAGAAACATCACTTGACTTGCAAGAAGATGAGCCATGTGTCAAACACACGGGGAAGATTCTTGAAGTGTACTGTGTTGATCACAAAGAAATGTGTTGTGTAATCTGCCTGGCAACCTTGCATAGAAAATGTGAACATATTTCTACATTTGAAGAAATGGTATCTGGATCAAAAGGCAGCGAATCTGTGGAACAGTTTACCGACGCTCTATGTGAAATAGAGAAAAAGACCGATGCTCTGAGAATCAAAGCAGATGATACTCTTATTCTTATGAATAGCAAGCATGATGAGATATCAAAGCAAGTTACTACTACTGTCCAACAAGCCAAAGACAAACTTGACAATCTACAGTCAAGTTTCCAGAAAAAATTCAAACAAATGCATGGAAACGAGTATGAGAAACTTGCAGAAAGAAAACAAAAAATCGAAGAATTCTTAAAGAGTGTACAGAAAGGTCAGAAATCATTGAATGATGTACGAGAACATGGGTCACCAAAACAAATATTCATGACCAAAGAAAAACTAAAGACTCAAATCAAACACCAAATACTAGGTCTGAAAGAAAATATCGCGGGTACGCATTGTGTTGAATATATATTAAATACAGAGTGTACAGTCACAAATATTCTAAAAGCCGTTACATCTGTTGCTGAAGTGGCAGTCAATCCAACATTTGATCTGTCTAAAGATGTGAGTGAAGTGTCTGGAATTGTGGATTTCTTCAATAACAACAGCGAACAACACAAACAGATAGATATTATGGAAATTGAAGTCAACAAAGAAAACAGTATAAATCCAGGTGGTGAAATAATAGGTGGGACGCTTTTACCAGATGGGCGATTCGTAATTTGCTTTTTGGTGCATGGAAATAGTAAACTGAGGATTTATGATACATCTGGTGTTTGTTTGTTTGAAAAGTTGTGTTCAGACAATTATCCAAAAGATGCGTGCTTGATACCTCCGTCAGGTAGATGCATTCTTGTATCAGTGTATGACAAAAACATACTTCAAAAATATGACATTGAACAGAATACAATGAAAGAAATAGGCACAATAACTTGTAAACCGTACCCTTGGGGATTAGCAGCATCAAAAGACAACATCATAGTTGGATATCGAAGTGAAATAGATGTTATGTCGATGACTGGAATGGTTATTCGGAGCATTTCACGAAGAGGTGACCATCTGTCTTATGTTGCAGTATCTTTGTCCGGTAATGTTTTTTATACTGACAAAAATAACGTTGTTTGTGCAACTTCAGACGGCAAAGAAGTGAGAAGATACACATACCCCGATGTTAAAAGTTTGGCAGGCATTGTTGCTGACAGATATGAAAATGTGTATGCCTGTAGTTGCTATAGTGAAAATGTTAGAGTGCTGTCAACCGATAGTCAAACCAGCAAGATACTGGCAACAGACATCGGTAAACCTTTCAAACCATGTCTTGATTCCATAGAAACAAAGATTTTTATTACCACTTCAAAAAAAGGAGTTTATTGCTATGGTCTGAAAAACCGAGTTTAACGCTACCGCCTCCGCTAATAATCAATTTTAAATATTAATGATAAAAACAAAATGTTTTAAATGTTTGATTTTGAATAATTTTGAGATATATATATATATATATATATATATATATATATATATATATATATATATATATATATATATATATAGCATGATTGAGTATAAGCACACATGGCTTAAATAATTCAGTCATCCAGTTTTGATGTTTTTTCTGTCACTTTCGAAAGTCACAGTAGCTGAGTTCAAGTTCATTTTATTGCTGTTCATAGATATTTCATATTTGATTGATTTTGATACTAAAATGCTTAAAAAAAGGAAGGCAATATATATGATTTTTTGATAAATATAAATACTGACTTCGCTTTTCATAGACTGACCAACATGGAATTTAGTAAACGGTGCATTGATAGTTTTATTTGTTTCAGTACTAGATATATATATATATTCCCTTACATTAGATACGATGAGGAAGTGACTTTAATGTTTTCATTAAAACTGTATAAATGATCATGATTTGTTTTATATTAATATTACTTCTCAATTTGACATTATGTGTGATTTAACTTTTATTCACAAAATATGTTCATGTTTCGAAATAATTTTTGACAATTAAAATACAGACAACATTTTTGCCTAGGCCTTTCTATCTGTTATCTTGGGGTATTTAACAAGAGGCCCAAATGGGCCTGTATTGCTCGACTGGCACTTTATTTGCATGTGAATTTCATACAGCCATGCCGCTGAATTTTTTCCACTTCACATATAGCTAGTGACGTCTCATGTAAATGAAACATTCTTGACTTGTACGTAAACTATTAAATCAATAAGTCAATTTATCTTTTTATCTCCACATTGTCCTCTCTCTCTCTCTCTCTCTCTCTCTCTCTCTCTCTCTCTCATGTCCCGTGTCTCGGCAGGGGTGGCATGTTAAAGAACCCTCCCTGCATATTGCCCTTTGCGCAGTAAAAAGTCAAAATTTCTTCCACTGCACATATAGCTGGCGACGTTTCGATTTAAGAGAAATATTCTTGACTTTGAAGTAAACCATTAAATTAAGAAGTCAATCAATCTTTTATCTCTACATTCTCTCTCTCTCTCTCTCTCTCTCTCTCTCTCTCTCTCTCTCTCTCTCTCTCTCTCTCTCTCTCTATTGGGGGGTTGTGATTTTTCTAATCGACAAACTTTTTAAAATATATTTTAACGCACAAGGAACAAATGCAAACTACATTTAGTAAAAACTTAAGTCACGTATATGCATTTGTAATATACATTTGTAATGGAATCAACGTATTTAAGAGAAATATTTATTAATAATAATCATAGTACGATATGTATTTATATTTACCAACTGGAATTTTGTTTCATCAAAGTCCGGAAATCTAACAGTCGCTGAAGCACCATTTTCTTTATTCTGATATAAAGCAAAATCATTCTGAAATTAAAAGTATTTAATTTATTTATTTATTATTATTTTTTTTATTATTATTATTTTTTTTTTTTTTTGTAGAAACCTTTCAACCTTTTTTGATCATTTCTTTAAAAGACTTGAATTAATATACCTAGTTTTATTAAAGTATTTGCGAGCTCGGCATAATTTTCTAACATTCAAAATAAAAAAAGAAGCAAAAGTACGAAAGTGAAAAAAGGGGAGGCGTCTCGAATCCGACCCAATCATTGTTAAAAGGCATATTTAAAAAAATAAAAAACATTAAAGAAAGAAAACCTCATTTTATTCAAAAAGCAGTTTAAAGCATGGAATGAATAAAATAAATAAATTGATTTTTTAAAAAATTCTACCTTAATCTAAAAGTTAAATAATATTGTGACTACTTTGAGCATTTTTGGAGAACAAGGAAAATTTTGAGCCACTATCATCCAGTGATTTATTTCTGGTTTCTGTGACAACAGAACGATTAAATCCGAATTGCACCGGACCGTATGCTTACTTAAATGTAACATTAAAGTTTTTCTGGCAGTTTCAGAAAGTTTACTCACCCTCCGTACGTGCTGGGTATGATTTATTATTCTGTCTCCGTCCCATTCAATTGTTGGTGGATTACCCTGAAGATCACTACGTTCCAATTTTAGAATGATGTCATGGCCATGAGCGCTAAGTTTGAAGGCGAGTTTATTTGGGAACAATCTACTTGGCTTTCTAGAATCTTCATTTGTATCACAAACCATATGTATAGTTGTAATATCTATTAAAACACCAATTATTTAAAGCGTTATTTTTGAACAAATAATTTGAATCTAAACAATAAGAAAGTAAATTTGACCTTGACCTTTTTACCTGTCCTGATATGGTTGTTAAAGGGTACCTGTAACGATTTTCAGTTTTGACATATTTAATTCGTCGTACTTAAATTTGGCTGTAGCGAAAATTTCATAAAAGTCCATTCCATAATAAGGTAGATATCGCTTATTTTCTAATACATCTCTAGAAATCCAAATCAAAAAGGTCGATATCGAGGCTGGAATATTGCATCGATAGTAATTCTGAAATGTGGCCTTGAACTCTACCTTTGACCTACTTAATGAAAATTTTATCTATCATATAGCCGTTTCGGTGTTTGGTTTTCAGACTTTCATGGCCTAGTTTCTTGAGCCAATAAAGTTTTAACCATACAGATGTTAAACCCCATGAGCCTTAAAGTAATTTGACCTAAAATATTCTTTCATTTCGTAGAAATTTTAAGTAGAGTAGACAAAAAACCAATGCCCCTTCTGAAGACAGACACCAAATATTTCAACCAAGTGACCTTGACCCTTTGACCTTTAAACAAAGGATTTAAATCAGTTTGCTTAAACATCAAGGACTTTCATATATGTTTGTTAAAATGTAAATTTTTGACACACGTCTTTAATTCTTTCAAATCATAAAGCTTTATAATTTTACTTTAGTATTAATTGAAAACTACAACCAGTTTAACAGTTACTTTAAAATTGTAAAGAACCTTTTAAAATTTTTATATATTAAAAAAAATGTTTTTTTCACGTTTTTATTATTTCAATGTATTTAAACACATACCTTCATGTTCTACAGATCTTTTTCTTCTTCTAGATGGAAATCCATTTACAAATATTAAAATATAAATTAACATAAAAATTAACAATTTCATATTTTACATTTACAGAGCGAATCCAGACATTCTATCCTTTGCTTTTTAGGTGCATATACTCTTTTCCGACTATGTTTGGGGGATAAAAGGGAAACAAAATAAATTATTTATAGCACATTTTTGTGATTTTGAAATTTTGTTTAAATGATCTACATTAATTAAAAATTAAAATTGTTAAAACTAAAACCGTCATTTTTTAAATTATAAAAAAAAAACATTTACATATTTCAGGATATTCCGCTAATTGGGGTACATAAATATTTTAAAATTAAAATTCATTAAAACAGAAGATTTTGACGTGAAAATTGTAGAATATATATCCCCAAAGTCTCCTCTTTTTAAATTTGTTTTAATCATTTTCTTGAGGACATTTTTTTAAAATTTGATTTTTTGACGGAAGACGATCAAACAAGGTAACACATTTTTGTAATACCCTTCAGCTTATACAATATACCTGTGTAAATGTTTTTTAAAGAAGGTTAGGACACTTTGTTCCGATATAATAAATAAGAGAGTGTAAATCGCCAGGGGTAATGATAGCACTTTATGATCAGATAGGAAGAAACTTACATATATGAAAATTAAGTCATACATCAAAAGTGTGTGTGTGTGTGTGTGTGTGTGTGTGTGCGTGTGTGTTTTATTTCATATAATCTCGTTATAAAAATAAATTACTTATTATCTTTTTTGGACAGGGATGGCCAATCAACAACCTTTTGCATTAGCATGCAAGTAATTTGCTAAATGCTATAGTGCATTCTGATTGGCCGATGGTTTCCAGATATAAATCCGAATATATTTGTCAAGGTGTTCAAACAGCATTAATAAAATCAGTGGGTTAGTCAAAATTTGCTTCCTTGACTCTTATTACATTGTATACCTGTATACATAATTCATGATTATATATATATATATATGGGAGAGGTCGTTTCAAACCCCAGTTAAGTCTGACCAAGACTTAAAAAACAGGTAACAGTTGTTCTTTTGCCAAGCACTTTGCATTTAGAAATGAAATTCAGTTTACAAGGAAGGTACGCAGGGAAGGCTGAAGAACCTACATTGTACACCAAATGAGCACATACAAAGTTAAAAATTTCTGTCATTTCACCTAAAGCTGGTGATGTCTCAATATCAGTGAAAATATTCTTGACTGGGACCTTAAATACCATTCAATCAATCAATCTACATGTATATATAACTTATTCATTAAGTTTGTTGTAGAAATATCCTTAATTATGATTTGTTAAAATTTAAAAATAACAAATAACGAATTAGAATTTGGTAAGATGATGATTTTTTGACATAACTTTTCATTTAGGGTGATAACCAAAATATCCATCAAAAACTACTGACATCCTAAACATAATTTTTAGCATCCAGCATTCTGATTGGTTGAAGGCTTTAGTTTGATAGTTCTGATAATTGTGGGGGGTTGGCAATTCTATTTGCATTTCATAACACATGGCCATGCAGTTTTTATAATAAAAATGTCTTGATAAACTTTATTAATTGTCTCAATGTACACAGACATGCCACTGTATAAAAATGTTGTAGGTTAAAATTATACAAGAAGTTATGCAGACAAACCATTTTCCCCGACAGACGAAAGGACTAGAGTAATAGTTTTATGTCCTATGGGGGTATAACCATGATTAGCAATATAAAAACAAACACAAAAGTTGTTAAATGTCCTCAATTTTATGTTAATATGTACAGATGAGAACCAAATCTCAAAATAAATGGACAGACTAGATTTGACAATAATAATAATATCAGTTTTTCAACAGAGCTCACTTCTACATCCTCACACAAAAATATAAGGTGTTACAACATTCTCTCCACATAAAATGTGTATTATTTACTTCTAGGACAGAAACCATAGCAACAGAAACAGGAAGCTTAAAGCCGCCTTAGAAAGGTTCCCAGGAATTCTGGGATATATATTTCTTTACACACTGACTTCACAAAAACTTGCATACATTATTCTAACTAAAAGCTGTATTAAATATGTTACATTCAGAAACAATTCATGTACAATAATATTACAACAAAATATAGCAAACAATCAAAATTATTTCACTTTAAAATTCTTAAATATATATATTTATTGTATATATTTTATATATCTATTTACACAATATTGCACAAAAATAGACATTTAGCACCTTAATACTGGATCAAATATCTCGGAAAGAGGACAGAATTGGAAATATTCTAAATCAATTTGAGTCAATTTGAAATCTAATGAATATTGAAGTCTTATTGATCAAAATGAAGAAGTTGGATTGCATGAAAATACACAGAAATATATATTTTGTGTTAATTTTGTAGATAATAGGATAAGTAAAATAGTGCTTTTATTCTATATGGAGAAAACTATGTACCATAAAAAACCATTTGAGTCAACAAACTTTCTTATTCAAGTTTTTTTCCGGAGGAGGAACTAAACATGGATTGAGAGGTATACAGTGTACCATGGTCTATCTATCTTCTAAGGCCTTTATTTTATCCAATCACTGAGCTGGCTTTCAACAGAAACGAAAATTTTTGACTGGTGTATTAAACATTACACCAAGACACTTATATTTTAATAGACAAATTTCCAATTATAGAAAAAAATTCAAATAAAAATGAAAGGTTGATAAGTTGTATCACATTAATTCACCAGTGGGTGGAGATAAGTGCAGAATAGTCAATTGAGTTTTAAGCCAAAGTCAAGATTTTTTTTCACTAAAATGACGATAGACAATTAAGGGGTGATAAAGAAAACATGAATGCTCAAAGAAACAAGTCAAACTTTCCCACTTTAGGATCTGCCTCAACTGGGATTTGAATCCAGAGACTCTATGACCAACTGTAAACTGTCACATTAAACCACTTGGCCACCAAGGCCCTGTTCATTGTTTAAACATAATCTGTGACCAAACAATTCAGAATATTTCCAGTTCTGTAGGGTTTATAATTTGTATTTAGTCATCTATACAATATATATACAATCCATCAAGCATATAATATATTAAACAGATAAAAATATTGCACTTTTTTGTCGTTATCTCAACTTTGTAATTTTCAAATACAAAAATAATGTCATAAGAAAAGGAATTTATCACTCAGGAGCTTTTTTTTTTCAAAAAAGAAATTTTGCTTTCTATTTTAAAAACATTTTAACTTATAAAGTTTTAATTGAAAAGTTTAAAAATAACACAGAATTACAATTTAAAAAAAAAATTCTGTCATTATGACATTTATATTTCATATATATAACTAAAATCTCAATTTTTAACGAGGAACATGGATTTTTTTAAGTTTTCAGGATGTTGAATTAAAGTTCATAAATTTAAAGGATGACTAAAAGTCCACTGGTCCTTGAGGAAAAAATTGAGGATTTATGGGAGTTCTGATTGTTTAACAAATACATGTACTCAAAAAATTAAAAAAAAAAAAAAAAAAATTGCAACTACAAATTTTTAAAAAATTTAAAAACAGGTTTCTGAGAGGAAAGGTCACCAAGGGGCGAAAAGGTCCTAGTCAACTACCTGGTAATTATCACTGACAGGTGAAAAAATACATGTAAAAAGTATTTTCTCTGGATGCTGGATTTTTTGGATAAAGACAAATTGCAGGTCTTAACAATTTATTTTGTGACTCTTGCAAACAGTTTTATTCTTGCAAAAACCACCTATTACTCAAACCACGATTCACAAATGCACATTTCATAAAATGATTAAGCAACAAAAACAATATTTTAATACAGACAATTGATGACTGAATTTTTCATCCACAATTATTGCCACACACACACACATACACACACACACACACACACTCTCTCTCTCTCTCTCTCTCTCTCTCTCTGCAAAATTAATGATTAAACAAACTAGTTTTACAAACAGTAACTGATAACTCTTCCAAAGGGACACTACTCTGTTAAACTCTGTCTATCATAATATTGTATCATACTGTATTTTCATGCCCAAACAAATGCAGTTAAAGAAACAAAAATGTTTAAATAAGAGAATCAGTTATTTTCTACAAAAATTGAATGAAAAAAAAAAGCATTTTCACTGAGATTCTAGATTCATTTTGAAGTGTGAAATGCTGAATATCAATAAATAAACCAGACTAAGTTAACAGTACTTTAAATCATGTTAACAGTATACAAAATATCAAAATTTCAAAAAATGCTCGAAGCACATTGAGTACCCAGTACGATGATTTTAACAAGGGCTTAAATATGAGTGACTAATCTCTATATATAACAGGAAAGAAAGACAGTGTGAGTCCTAGAATCGACCCCAACCTGAACTTGCACTGTAAAGGAATGTTTTAACAATTTAAGGAATTTTATGGGCCTCATTACTATCACAAAGTGTTGATGAAAAAAAACTTAATTTTAACAAGAAACTCAACAATCTGATGAAAGGCTTTTTTTCAAAATAAAACCCAAAATAAATACCATGATATTTATTATGAATGCCTTGATTGGTATTGCGACAAATTATCATATCATGGAGTCTTAAACCTACTTTTGTTTCAATAATATCAGCAGTTTTGTGGCAAAGAAAATGCATCAAAATAGATACTTTATAAGATCATGTTGTTTTATGTACTAGAAAAAAAAAACAAAAAAAAAAAAAACAGATTTTGACCGACAAGAAAAAAAAGTAACCAGATTTTGACCCAAGAGAAAATACATGATGCACAATGTTACATTGATAACAATTAATGTACATACAGAGGTATACCAACAGAGGTATATATTTATTTTAATTGGAATTCTTATTTTAAACTACATTATACCACTATGAACTTAATGACATTATGAATGAGTGTGCTAGCACTTTAAACAATCACTCAAGCTCAAAAGCAGATTGGTGTTTCTAAAATTATGTATGATCATGTTATTAAGATTTATAAAATTATTGGTTATTAAACTCCTGCACTACCTTGAACTGGTTTTCACAACTGACAAAGGTGTATCTTGCCAAACAGTTGTTTTTAAAAGAGTAGATATGAAATTAAACAATATGTGACACCCCAAAATTTATTTCAACACAAGGTGGGTGGGTATGAAAATGGTGTTTAATCCCATTTTGTACTCATATCAAAGTGGTTCTGGAATGATTGGCTGAATCTGAGTAGCCAACCTCTTCGGTCAGTACACCGACTTTCTTCGATTAGGCAATTCAAGCCATAAGCCAGTATTTTAGATCACCTAACAGTGATACATAGAGAAGCTTAGGTCTCGCGTAATTTTACCACATTAAAATGCCATTTTAACTGTTATCGCATCTTTTGGTCTCACCATTTGACTTGCATTAGTTTGTGATTTCTAACATTTCTTGAAAAATGGTTCGATTAAAAAAACACTATCAAATGTCACTTCAGAACAATGAATCAATCAATGTATCTGAAAGTTTTATTTTATTCACTTACTTTAGCATCAAATTTGGGGTAACAATTCCATATCCAGACAAAATCTAAAAATCTTTTAGAACAGACTTACAATAATAGGCCCTATTTTCAATAAATCAATATTTCCCAACATTATTTTTTTTTGTAGAAACTAAAAAACAAATTAATTTTAACAATAAAACAAAAATAGATATTTTTCCAACTACATGTATTGGTATTTCATCATTTGTAATTTTCCAATCATTGTCAATTCCAAATCTGGATGAAAGACTTCAAAAACCTTTTTAGTCAACATCAAATGAAAATATATTCAAGCACCTAAAAATATCACTATAGCAACCATCCATGTCCTTCATCTCAAATGTCAATATTACACAGCCCTATATCAACATCCAGCATTTTACTAGACCATACAGATATCTAGACTATTTGGACAGTACACATCAGCATATAACTGGAAATATAATAATTCATTAATATCTATAATGTTGGTACATAACATTAATCGATCACGTACTGGACACTATTTTTCTTCATCAACATCCAGAATGTCTGGACAGTACATTAACCCAGCATGTAACTAGATACATGTATTATGATGTTTCATCAATGCCCAACATACAGCATATCTGGACAGCATACACATCCAGTATATTACAGGACAATATGCTGCTTCATCATTATCTGGACAGTACACCCATCCAGCATATCACTGGATACTATATTGGTTCTTTCATATCCTGAATGTTTGCACAGTACACTTACCCAGCATATATTGGACATAATGCTGCTTCATCAATGACTGGACAGTACACTTGTCCAGCATATTTCTGGTTATGATGTTGCTTCCTCAACATTCAGAATGTCTAGACAGTATATCCAGTATTTTCCAGTTCAATATGTTACTTTTCAATATCCAGAAAAAATGACAGTACACACAGCCAGGATATTACTGAAGATTATGATGCTTTATGTGTATAAGCAAAATTTTGTTAAAATATGACAATTAAGGTTCTGATAGCATGAAATTCCTTATGAATGCAAACACACTATTACACTCTAGTGTATTTACTTTTTGAAACATATTTGACCAGTGAATCCAATTCTTTTGAACTTTTTTCTTGTCAGAACGAAGTCACTGTTACACATACACATTGACCACATTGGACAGTGGTCAGTGTTTTATACTGTGGCCTCTGTGCTTATTTCTATCATAGAAAGTTTTAAGCGCTGTATCTCTCGATAAGCCATCGTCAAATCTGACCTCAGTTGGTTTTCCCTTTCTCGTAAATCTCGGATTTCTTTCTGACTAGACTGAAGGAATAAAAAAAAATATTTCCATTTGTAAAAACCAATAAAAATAAATACTTTTTTACAACTTTTTTAAAGTTGAAATGTGAATATTTCTTAAATACAAACTTTTACTTGTGAAAAAGTATTAACATGTATGCATGTTTAAGGGTGTATTTATCTAGATACTGTAAACTTTCTTATTTCAGTGGTGTATTAATTTTAGCAATTTTTACGCTAGAACAGTAGCCCTATTTTAAATGCACAGCTAAAATGCATGTTTGATTTATAGTCTGTTTTTAAAAAGTTGATTTGTGCTAATTTCAATCTATACGAATAAGTTGAGAATGTCAATTGTGCTAAAATACAAACACACTAAAATTAGTATGATTACAGTATTAAAATGTCACGTGCCTTCATCCAACTAAGTTAAAAAAAATTCCCTTATCAAGGGGCCCTAGTGGTCAAGAGGTACAAATCATCAGCTTATTAGTCACAGCACCACTCTTTTTTTATTTGTCATATGTTCAGATATTTCTAATAATACACAGTAAAATGTAAAAGTTTCCACCCTTGTGATTCTTTCAAATATGGAGGCCTTATTGCCTGAGTGTGTGCTGAAAAACCACAGGCCTCTCACTACATAGGTTTGAATCTGAATCAAGCAAAACCTTGAGTAAGAAAGTTCGTTATTTCCTTCAATAAACCTTGGTGGTTTTCTCCTGTTATTCCAGATTCTCCACCATTCAAGAACCGACTGTTCCAGAAGAGTGACAGAATCTTGACTGGGCATTTTTAAACTCTATCACTCCACTCCATTCCTCTCTTTCAAATATGATAACTTCGACACTTCAAGCGATCGTTGAGTTATCTAGGTTTCATTCTATAAAACATTTTTATATTCTCTGAACAAGGTGTATTCTACATACCTTATTTTTCTGTATCAGTTCAAATCTCTCATTTTTCAGTTTGTTTAATTCTGTGCGTAGGACCTCAAGTTGTCTCATACCTCCATCACATGCTGTAAAATAAAATGATGATGAATATTAAGATAAATTTACATGTATAGTAAAACCTGTATATAAAGACCACCAATGAAATCACGAGTGGACTACACAGGGAGTGTTTCAACAGAGATTGTTTTTGGTTAAAATTTAATGCAAATGGACTAAAAACATGTCTTAATAGACATTTTTTAAAGATTTATACATAACATAGGTAAAAAAAAGTGCAGTATGGAGAGGATTTTTAAATTTCAAAATAAGAAAGGTTTTGTAAAAAAAAATTCTCTAATGTCTCACAAGTCACCAACTTTAATATATAAAGATAAAGGTGCCATTGTCCTGTGTATTTTAATTTATCTAAAGATTTAAAAATTTAAATTAGCTGAAAATAAAATTATTATACAAATATAGGAACTTGTTTCAGTTAATGATGATACTCAAGTTATATCACACACACACACACACACACACACACACACACACACACACACACGAAATTCAAACATATAGCAAAATTGGGAAGGGGGGGAATTAAATGACACAAAATTTCACAAGTTTATTTATAACCGATTATTTCAAGGTAATTTTTTAAATTCTTTTAAAATACTTACAATCTAGATCAAAAACACAACCATCTTCACTAAAACAGTTTGACAAGTGATGTCTTGACATTGTTACTTGGGGTACCAGCAGACGACATGCTCTCCTGAAAATATACAGACATCTATATATAACAATGACTTCATCCTGAGCAATAGCCAATACTGTAAAATCATAAATATTTGTGACGGATAAAATTTTGCTGTTTTCTTAAAGAAATTTTCAACTACCCAAACCGCCAAGGCATGTATTTATACAAAACTATAATTCCATGAAATGTTTTTTCCCAACAAAGTTTCTTCAAAATGCAAAACCACAAAATTTTAATCCAACAAATATCAATGATTCTACAGTATTTAATGACTTGCTCAAAGTTTAATTAGCTAAAGTTTGAAATCACAACTCATAAAATAGTGTGTCAGCAGCCTGAGCTACATACATGATAACTTGTTTATTCTAAAATACTTGACTTTCAGATTCAACAGAAATTTGAAAACATAAAATGTTGATACTCATTTAAGACAGCAAGAATGACAGGGAAGAAATAGAAATTTATTTCAGATAATTTGTATTCTTCAAATTATTTGAAGTCATTTTTTCACAAATGATTGGATTGGATTAATGGTGTTTTACACCCTGGTAAAGACTCTTTCACTTATATTAAGGCAGCCAGTTTTTGAGTGCCCAGAGGAAACTACAGTCCTTTGACAGCAAACTGACAAATTTTATAACACTAGGATCTGTTAGAGTGGGATTAGAACCTTGGTGGTGAGAGGCACTGTGTTCCATAAGTGTGCACTTTAGACCACTTGGCCACTGAGGCCCCTTTTCATAAATGCATACTGTGAGATGAAATAAACAGAATTTATAAGGCATTAACACCCCTGTCCACTTTCTTCTGTGCATGTGTTAATAAACCTACCATTCCGGTATCAGAATCTTCGTGGTTATGAACAGCTTGTCCAGATGTGAAGTCCTCCATACTGTTGAATGAACTCTCAGAGTTAGCTGGAGATATCTGGAAACTGTTTTGGCTGATCCTGTAAAAACAATTAATTACAATGAATGGGTAAACTGAATAAAAAAATGAAATTTATAGAAATCACAAAGCTACTGCTTGTTTTCTTTGAATAATTCAGCAGGGAAAACTTTCCTCAATTAAGTAATTTTTGTTTAAAAATGAAACGTCACTGGTTAAAAGTATTATTTGTACTTATTCCTTGGACACCTCAAGCTATCACTGATTTTTTTCCCTGGAGTTATTCTACTTGGCTAGGCTATTAGAAATTCAGGTTCCAATAAAAAACAACTAAAAGCAATTTTAAACAAAAATAAATTTAAAAAAAGAATTTAAAAAAATGTTATGGAATCCTCAAACCTGGTTGCTGAAGTAACCCTTCTGGGACTACAGGTTAAACATAAAGTCTTGGTGTACTTCATAAGACACTATAATAGCATACCTGATTGCTAAAGGAGAGCTAATGGGACTGTCACAATGGATTTGAATGCAAGCATACTACAGATGTTTAAATAACAACTATTTAACATACCTGCTGAAGCATAGCTACTGGGACTAGACTGTGGGCTTGATGGGGCACAACAAGTTTTATACGAGGACTGTGTACTTTATAATAACGTACCTGGTTGCTGATGTAGAGCTACTGGGACTAGACTGTGGACTTGATGGGGCACTACAAGTTTTATACGAGGACTGTGTACTTTATAATAATGTACCTGGTTGCTGATGTAGAGCTACTGGGACTAGACTGTGGGTTTGATGGGGCACAACAAGTTTTATACGAGGACTGTGTACTTTATAATAACGTACCTGGTTGCTGATGTAGAGCTACTGGGACTAGACTGTGGACTTGATGGGGCATTACAGGTTTTATACGAGGACAGTGTACTTTATAATAATGTACCTGATTGCTGATGTAGAGCTACTGGGACTAGACTGTGGGCTTGATGGGGCACTACAAGTTTTATACGAGGACTGTGTACTTTATAATAACGTACCTGGTTGCTGATGTAGAGCTACTGGGACTAGACTGTGGACTTGATGGGGCACTACAGGTTTTATACGAGGACTGTGTACTTTGACTGTCAAATCTATGAACACTAAAATAAAATGAAAACCAAATATTTATCATTTTAATTTATTGTCAACAAAAGTCCTTCATTTCATATGAAATGGCAATTGTTAATTAAGAAATGTTTAAAAATTAAACCTTTATTGAAATAAAATTACTTTTGTTTTTCATGTGTAAAAGACTTGTGAAAAGGCTTATACAAGACTCTTTTTCACCGAGTCTCTTAAATTGCAGGTCCGACCCAGGACTCGAAGGTAGGAAGTGACTGTTCTTTTGCCAAGCACGCCACATTACAAAATGAAAGTAAAGGTTTTTCAGATGAGAACTTAAAATAAGCAAGGTCCTGTAGCCACAGTAGTCATGGCACCATAGAGAACCCTGCTGTATAGTGCCATCAGCGCAATGCACAGGCAAAATTTCTGCACTTTCACCTGTAGCTGGTGATGTCTCGATATAATTAAAATATGACTGGGATGTTAAACACCATTACTCTACTCAACTTTAAATCATTTTTATATGAATGCTTGCCTATATTAAACAAAAAGGGGAAAAAGCATCCAACAAACAGTGAAGCCTTCCTGCACTCATCTAGTTGAAATTGAATACCTTTAATCAAAAATTTTTACCAGTGGTAAAAGTACCAAGATGTTTATGACAGGGAAGATATAAGTTCTTCTGTATTCTGGTTAGATAAAATATCAGGTGAGTGGGAAAGCTTTTTTCTAGTTTGAAAAAAGGCCAATATTTACAATATTCAATAATTCAATGGTTTTTTTTATTATTATTATTAGTATCATCATCTTTTTTTATTTAAAAAAATAATCCAGTATATTTATATGTAAAATACCGGTAGTTCATGATATATTATATATAATATTTGAAATTATAGAAAACTTGTGTAAAAAAAATAATAATTCACAATGTTTTGCAAGTAGATATATAAACAAAACTTACGGTTTGTCTTTCTGTTTCTTTTCAAAACTGGACGACAATTGTCTATTGATTTTCTTACGACTAGATGGAGATTTCTTTGGCTGTAAATTAAAAATAAACTTGTTTCAATCTTTTGAAAAAATTTATAATAATTTTCAATGCAGCTAAATATAATTATAAAAAAATAAGATTTACCGGTATAAATATCTACCAAGTCTTTTTTAAAATTTTCACGATATAATACTTTTTAAAATCATTAAAAAATTATTTCAAATTGATACTAAAATATACAGAAAATAACTTGATAATCTATTGAGTAGAAAATGAAAAAATAATAAATCAAAGGAAAAAACCTTACACTAGCTGGTTTTTCATCCTCTCCTACCGTCGGTAACACTCCGTTGGTCTTGCGACTCGAGTTACTAAGACTTGAATCTGATGATTTGGCTTTTGTGCTTAAAGCTCGCTTGAAGGAGTCGATAAACCGTACACCTTCCTGTTTAGAACTCGGAACAGTTGTGGTTCCAAAAATATCTGTATTTTTACGATGTAACTCTTGATGAAGAGTTTCAAGTAAAGCTGACCTAGTTCTTTCCTAACAAAATATAATTGAAGATCAATTAAGATATTAGTATTGTATCTTAATTATGATTAATGATTAAAAACTGGACTGTTATTTGACAATTATTTCAGAAATCCATTTTTTGAAAATTAAAATATGAGGTCACCTTAAAATAGATTCTGTAACACGAATAAAAATAAAATAAGATAGAACAGAAAAGAATAGATGAAATAAAACAGAAACTGCTGTGTTTATTTATCAAACAAAACCTTTATGCAATATTCATCATTACTAGGGACAAAATAGTTTCATGACTGCTTTAAGGGGAGATAATCATTGTATCTAAATACATAGTCATACCTCTAACTTTGAGAACTGCTCAGCTTTGTAACTGGATAATTCAGCATTTATCAGTTTGGTCAATATAAAATCTTTAAATTCTGGTCCCTAAAAGCAGAAAAAAAAATGAATGAAATGAATCAATCAAACACACATTTAAAAAGAAGAAAAGAAATTAACCAAGAAAATAAATAAATAAAAAAATGGTCAATTAAGCCAATTTATGTCCATTATATTTTATTTTTATTTAACAAATAGGTCAATTTTTTTTTTTTCAGGACACTCTGGTATGCTCCATCATACTTCAACTAAGTGAAATGATCTTGACTGGACACTATTACTTAACTAAGAACAGATTATTTTAAGACAATAGAGTTTTAAATAATAAAGTCAGAGCTCATACGCAGATTAAAAGTACCGTTTAAAAACTGTTCAATGAATAAAATTTATAAATGGTTCAGAAGTAAGTTTTTTCATTTTCTTGAGGCAGATTGACTTTATTTTGGTGCTAATATTGAATAGTAGAAGGGTTTTAATATTTTTTTTTTTCCAATTTAAGATTCAACTAAAGGTTAGTGCATCAAACAGCACCTACAGCTTGGAGCAATTCTTCAGTAACACTTCAGAAATCTTTTTCTCTCAAAATGAGCCAATGATTGTAATTTTGCAGTTATTAAGATATTTGATCTTTCTATTTGCCTGCAAGGTTTGTGTTTTGTCCACTATTTTTGTTTCGTAGAACTTAAAAAAAAACATGCAAGCTCTCAATATTCAAAATTGAAATTCCAGGTATTCTAGAACTAAAAATAACATCTAATTTGAAAGCCCCTGAAAAACTTTGCCTCCCTGTTTGTCACCTCACCAATGGTTTACATTATCTTTTCATTAAAACTGCAGACTTGTGATGGAAACTGTAATGGTATGTTATTGAATCAGACACTATAATTATTTAATGCATTAAATATTCAATGTTCAAAGAGACATACATGTATTGCACTATTGGATGAATATCACTAGAAATGCTTGGGGTCCTATGTTGGGTAAGATTTGCATTCTGTCGTAAGAAAGAGTACATATATTTTCAACCACTTCACATTAATGGAATTGGTCTGGTGGGTCTATTAGCTCTTGACTGACTTTTAATATTTAAATGCAAGATAGGTTATCAATATGTTAAGGGTTGCTTAGTAACTATATACCTTGTTGTAAATGGATGGGTTTTTTAATGTTGGTCCAAATTGTGGTACATCATTTCTGGCTGCTACTGCCACCTGTAATAATAATAATAATAATAACAAAAATAATAATAATAGTAATAGTAATATAATAATTTCTGATTTAGAACTCTTAATCATGCATGCAAGAAAAAAATCAAAATACCTTTTATTGCTAAAATTGACAAACATAAATCAATGAAGCATGAGAAAAAACCTTCAAAAATGCCATTAATAAACATTTTTGCTGCCAATTGCAATAGCAATCTTAGTGAAAGAATACTTTGTAGAGCCATTACTGCTTCAGTTAAATGTTGTTATTCACTCTCTAGTCAAAATATTACAGATCACAGCGCCTCTCACCGCCTGGGTTCGAATCTCACTCAGGGACAGATCCTAGTGTGAGAAAGTTTGTCAGTTAGCTTGCCGAAGGTCGGTTGTTTACTCCGGGTACTCCGGTTTCCTCCACCATCCCAGAACTGACCGCCTTGAAATAAGTGAAAAAATCTTGACCGGGGCGTAAAACACCATTTCTCCACTCCACTCCTCTAGTCTAAATCACAGAATAATTGTATGTTTTCTTACTACATGTACAATGTTTAAAGAGAGACAACTCATACATTCTTAACTACTTGCATCGCTTTTTAAATGACATTCTTATAAAATGAATATAAAATGTTGATTGATTGATTTATTCAACTGGATTTGACATCCCAGTCAAGAATATTTCACTTATATTGAGATGTCACCAGCTATAGGTAAAGTGGCAAAAATTTTTACATTTGCAGTACACAATGTACAGGGAAGGTTCTTTAGCATGCCATGTCTCTGTGACATGAGGTAGGTGTTTTTAGCCTCGTAAAGCCCCCATAACTTTTCTTTCTAAATGTTGAGTGCTTGGTGAAAGAACAGTCACTACCAATTATGTAATCTTGGTCAGATCTGACCAGGGTTTGAACCCACATACGAAGTGAGCACTCTACCAACTAAGTTTTATCCGAAGGTTGTCACTATAGCAACCATAATTGTATACATTTTTAATAAATGTGTAACCTACTCTGTATTGGGTATTAGCAGTATTTGGATTTATGGGTTGTACGACTATGTAAGCATGTAGGAAGTGTGAGGCTATCATATTTGGCACAAATGGTGTGTTCTGTTCTTGGAATACTATGGCAACGATGTCATTTCCTATATGGCGTTTTCTCTGTAGCTGTTAATTTAAAAAAAAAGAAAAAAAAGATTCACTCAGAATTTGTTAATAACTCTCAGATTTTAATTCAATAATTAATCTCATGATTTTTTTAAAAAAAAAAAATTATGTTTTAAAGTAATTTCTGATCAATTACAAAAGTCAATATTTATTATTTATATCTTAATAAAATGTAGCAATTTTTTTATAAAATTTTCAAAGTTGAAAGCTCAAAATTTAATTTGTATTTAATTTTTGCCTAAAATAATTAAATTATGAAATTATTATTTAATTATAAAAAAGACCTACAAAAAAAAAAAACGAGTGAATTTTAAGGCGAGACTAGCAGCCATGAAAGAGTCAGCAATTATATTTACCTCCCTGTGCTTATAACAAAGTCCTAAATTCAAATAATCCTCAATGTTATGAGGGGTATAAAAAGAAATCTTCAGAAATAATACCTGTTGTGGGTCTCCATCTGTAAACGGAAGTAAAGTTGACACGTGGAACATTATTTCTCTATCCTGATACCTAGTAAATACAGATTCAGCACCGGTTTGACCATGTTGTGTATCTAACCCACCACGGAATCTACATAGAAAATTTACAAAAAATATAACTAATATGTTTAGAATGAATGTTCACAATATAATTGATTTTCTCTGAATAAAAATGGAATTTCTCATTATCATTCATACCACGATGAATAAAAGTACCTTAAGAGCCAAACGTTATACTGATTTTTGTTATTTATTTATTTAACACTTTTTATTTATTGATTTATTTAAATTTTTATTTGGTAATTTATTTATTAACAGTTTAAATTATTTTATTATTATAATTATTTTCTTTTCACTGTTTTATTTTTTTTTTTTTTTTTTTTTTTTTATTTTTTTTTTTTTTTGACAACAAACACTCTGCAAAATGCAGTTTCAAACTCGAAAATCTGATGATACATCCATTCATGTGGTAGCTGACGGGAGGGAGGGGAGGGGCTAATGTGATGACTGTGGTTGTTCTGAAAATTTTTTATCTATAAAAATTTTTAGTACTCTACATCAGTATTCTAAACATCTTAAATAATGGTTGAGAATGATTAAAGTCATTGCTAGAAAATTATAGTACAAATGACAGATAATTTGGTGGATCCTGGCAAGCCCAAGAGGCACTGTGATCTTTAGGCATACACATTAGACCACTTGGTTACCAAATCACTTTTGATTGTTAAAAGGCATGTATTTTGTTTTTTATGTGAAATCCTTTTTTTGTTTTGTTTTTTTTTTTTTGTTTTTTTTTTTTTGGTTTGTGTTTTGTTTTGTTTTGTTTTTTTTTTAAAAAAAAAAAAGAAAAAAAATTACTTACCCTTTAAAATCTTTTAATTGCACTCTATCCCCAATGAGATTAAGAAACTCCTCCATTGCCGGACTATGGGACTTGTTAGAAAATAACTCTTCTTCTTTTGTCTGTAAATAAAGTATTTTTGAGTTTCAAATTAAACAAATAAAATCAATAAACCTGCATCTTTTTAAAGTTGTATATACTGAAATATTCAATACTGTATATTAAATATTCTTTAAGTCACAAAAGCAACTCCTCAAAAATTTGTTGCAATGATTTTTTTTTATAAAAATAACTGGTGACAATGAGACAAAGAGATCATTGAAAATGTCCTAAAAATAATATGATTTTTGATTGCTAGCTCACCTGACTACAATATCAAATTCTGAAAAAGCTATCCGAATGTTAAGAATGTAAATAGAGTGATTAATTCCAGTGTTTTACATTCCATTTAAAGATTCTATAAATAGTACCGAGATGGTCAGTTCTGGGGTGGTTAAGCAATCCAAAGTGACTGGAGTAAATTGCTTTCAGTACACAAACTAACAAACATTTTCTAACACAAGAATCTCCCTGGGTTGTAATCCAAGCTAGATGACTAGTGCCATTTCAAACCACAGCCACTAAGACCCTCACTAGGTCAAAAAAGATTAATAGTTCAAGGGTTAAAGGTAATACACAAGGTCAAAGGTACATACCTGACCAAAAGTCTGGTATATTATACCAAATTTGTGGTGATTTGTGATACTGTGTTCATCATATTGCACTATTAACTCTGAACCTTTAGATGATAATACTGGATGTAGTCTGTCGGTAGTGATGTCCTCTCGCAAAAACTGTAAGCAACAAGATCAGAAAAGGATTTAAAAATTTTAACACTATTATGTGTATTGGTATTGCCTAATTATAATTAATAAATAAATAAATAAATAAATAAATAAATAAAATGAATGAATAAATAAATGAATAAAAGAATGAATGAATGAAAAGTTGCTCGTACATGTATTTATACTAAAAATAAAACTTTTACAAACATGATTTTTTTCCATTTCCGGTATAAAAAGTACCTAACTTGGTACAAACTTTTGCAGTTTAGTATTAAAATTTCTTTCCTTGGATTACAGCTATCAATAACAAGTTTTTCAATTTAACATTATGCTGAATATAAAACTACCATTCATTTAAAATCCAAGGACAAAAAAACATACATTTTCTCTAATACATAAAGTTTTCATTCAAACATATATCTGGAATTTTTTTTTTTGATGGGTTATCTCCCCTTTGACCATAATATTGTACTGACCTTTATAATTTTAACTGGATTTGGTATGCCATCTAAATCTTCTAATGGAATTAGTCTTTCTTCTGTATGAAATTTGGTTCTATAAGAAATAACATAAAATTTATTATTAAGTTATTATAAATCTATAAATAGTTTAGGTCATTTTTAAATCATTTAAATAGCTTGATGAAGATCTTGCAGGAGCCATCAAAAATTACCAGGCTATTCATTTTAAAAATATAAAATATAGTTAATTCAATGTTATTGATGATGAATAAATATATCAATTAAAAATACATAAAATAAGTTTCATAATAATATTTTTTAATGAAAAAAAAGGCAATTCTCGTGTTATAAAGTGACCCTCCCCAGTGGCCCCAAGAGGTCTAAAGCCTGCACTTAGGAATCACAGTGCCTCTCACTACTTAAGTTTCAATCCTACTCAGGCTAAACTAGTGCAAAAAAGTTTGTTCGTTTGCTTGCAAAAGGTTGGTGGTCTTCTTCAGGCACTTCAGTTTTCTCCACCATTCTAAAACTGACCACTTCGATACAAGTGAAATATTCTTAACTGGGGTGTAAAACACCATTACTTGACTCATAACTCTAGCATGATAAAATAACAAGATCCAATTTATGTATATGTAAGTATTCAACATTTTGCAATTTTTCTTTCATTTGATTGTTATCTATATCATCAAGTTTAAATCGTATTTTCTCTGTTATCATCTTTAATCATCCTTTTAAAACTCTAATGAAAAAATTCTCACTCATCTGATTAAAAAGCTAATATTTTGCAATCTCCCTCTCTTTCTTTTCTATTTTTAATGTACTCAATCGTCCCTCCCACCCCCCTCCCTCCCTCTCTCTCTCTCTCTCTCTCTCTCTCTCTCTCTCTCTCTCTCTCTCTCTCTCTCTCTCTCTCTCTCTCTCTCTCATTTTTCTTCTTACCTAAAGACAACTCTAACATTTTCTATTTCAGAATTTATTTCTTCTCTCATAGACATAATTAGTGGTCCATAATTATCATCGAAACCATAATAATTAAAATGTTCCTGAAAATGAAAAACCGAAATTTTCTAAGGTATGATACAAACAAAAGGGCGTTTGTTAGTTTGTGCCAGAGTTTCTACTTTTTGTTTTAGTTATAAACCTTTCCAAATGTTCAGTTTATCACAAAAATATTTGTGGTAATGCTTTCATCAAACTGAACAGTATATCTTCTGTGAAACTTAAAATGATAATACTGGATGTAGTTTGGGGACTATCTATGCCTTATCACAAAAGAAAACACTAAGAAATTTTTATGGCTGGTAAAATTTGATCCACGATGTGCAAATTAATATTACAACCTCATTTTGTGATTAAACAGACATTATAACTAAACTTAATAAAGACAAACAACAAAGAAAATAATTTTGTTGGCCTAAATGCAGGTGCTCTCTCTATATTTTTACATGTTCTATTTTAATATTTTTTTATTTATTTCATTATCATTTTATTATTATTATTATAATAACATGTATTATTATTATTATTATTATTTGAAAATAAGGTATTTTAATCACCTTTCCTAAGAAATACTGTCTATAACTGTGGTAGTTTTTGTTAGCCTCTATCTGAATTCTTGAGGATCTTGTGTCAGGAATGGTCGGTTTTCCACCAATCAGAGCTGGAGAATTAATATCAACTCCATCTATCCAATATCCACCATTGACAGGTTCCAGTATCATTGGATAAGGACCTTCCCCATGTAATATCTGCCAATAGAAAATAAATAAAGATTCAGATATCATACAAGAATTACACAAAATCATATGTCTTACTATTCCAAAGTTGAAGGGAAGGCATGGAGGGGAATGAATTAAAAGAGTCATGGTGTTTAACTCAAATCAAAATTTGTTTGTTTGATAATATATCAAGATAGCCAATTTTTATGACTTTGAAAATGAGCATGGAGAAAAACACTGATCCAGTATTGTCACTTTCATAAAGCTGGTAAGTTTTATAATTAATGAGAATTTTGAAAAACCTTTCATAAAATTAACATTCTACAAAAATGCTGATAAAAATATCCTTGACAACACAGAGAGGTAACATATTTTATTCATGCTTCTGCGTATCACATAAAGATATTGGATATTTTAGAATTACATTGCATATGTTGTAATAGAATGAATTTTATCATTGAATTATCCCCCCTTTGACCACAATGAAAAATTCTAATTATTAAAAATTTTACCTTGTTATTAAAAACCATCCCTGTATAGGTCAACATATTTATATTAAAGCCTGTCTGTAAGACCATCCATACATAAAAACCAGGAAAAAACTGAATTATCCCTCTATACGAAGTTTAAACATCTGTTGCATGAAAACTATATGTAGATAATACTTCAGACACTTGTGAAGTATGTCGGAGATCAATACAGTATTTAATTTTAACAGAACACACAACCTTTCCCCGAGAAATCATCTGGTTAACAATAGTTAATTAATAACATAAGAAGCTGATCAATAAATCTCTGGAATAATGACAATATTACTTAGGTGAGCAGATAGTGGAGGTGACATAATGCCGAGCTTTTATGAGTTTGGACTCGGCTTTTTCAAGGTTCACAATCAGCTTTAAATAATACTATTGATAAATTGATTTAACAAGATCTTTATATCCTAGTCTAGAACACTGCACTGCAACAGGTATTGTGTACTTGGTGACTTTGCCTTTCAATAATGCTGATATCAAATAGAAGAGTAGATTGTAGTAATCGCTTTTTTATGCTGGAGGCAATGTATCAAGTGGGGAAAGTAGAGCATAGTAATGGCTATTTGTAGGCACAAGTCAAGATTAAGGGTGGCCTGTGAGTTCTGGGATGGTTGAGGAAAGTAGAGTACCAAAAAAAGCCAACAGCCTTAGCCAAGCATTTCAAAATTGTATCTGGTAAATTGAGGTTACAAGCCAAGTAGCCATAGGTGCTGTGATCCCCCAACCCCATGACAAATGGGCTCCTAAAACTGTTGATTGATAGATGGAAATCCACAGTCTAGAACTAGTATATGTATACCAATGAAAAGAAAAGTTTAGTTGATTGAAAATTTTGGGACTTTTTTGTCATTAGGCTGATAATGGGGACAAGCAAATGGTAGGGTTTTTGAACAATGACAGCCTTTCAAAATTTTAATTAATTTCAATTCATTATGTTAAAAAATAGTTATCTATTTATTTTCAGAAATAATTTGTCAAAATCGAATTGGGACTTTTTGTTAATGTTGAGAACAAATCAAGGGAAGGCTACTAATTTGTAGCAAGTGAATTCACAACCATATTGACAAACTTTCTAGCATTATTGTCGGCTTCAACATGAATGGAACTTTGGCAATGAAGCACACAGTAATCGGTAGTTATCATGTTATGACTACGGTATTCTGACTTGCATTATATTACATTATATTATATAAAGATTTTGCAATAAAATTGAACATGAAAATGCATATTAAGAAGAGATTTATTTTAACAATGATAAAAAAAAAGAAAGAAAAAGAAAAAAGAAACAAAACCAAAAAAAAAAAAAAAAAAAAAAAAAAAAAAAAAAAAAAAAAAAAAAACTGTGGCAATATGTGATGCTGTAAAGTAATTAAGAGAAATCATCACAAGGTTTTTATCTGTTTTTAATAGAAGGCTTTCTAACCTCTTCAACATGATCATAGTCTTTCTTCTGTTCAGTTGGGGTAATGGCTGGAGATGTCTGAAATGTAAAAGATAATGAAAAACTTTAAAATTTCATTTATAAATTTAACATTTTAAATTAAAAAAGATAAGATTCTGTATTCTGAAATGAAATTTAGGTAATGAATTTGTTGTAAAAATATTTCAAGATTAAAATGAATATCTATAAATGAAATTATAAGAAGTCTGGTTCATTTAAATTTTATTTAAAAAACAAGAAATCTGTAAAACTAAACATCTTGCTTCATTCCCTATTTTTTTTAATCACTCCCTCTTCATGCTACATATCATTGAATTTTTACTTCTACCCCCCCCCCCCCAAACTCTCAATCTTCCTTCTCCCTCTTCCTATCCATTTTTTAAGATTCTGCACCTTTTTGGTAATAAATTAGGTTGATCCTCCACCACTAATAATATCATCATCACCACCATCATCATCACTGTAGTCATTGTCATCATCATTAACATCATCATCAATTTCATCATCATCGCCAATGTCATTACTAATGTCTCTCTCTCTCATAAAATCAATTACATTTAAAAATTCAACTCCAACAGATGCACATAAAATATTTTGCCAAACAAGACAATATAAAAAATATAAACTCTATATTACAATCTATCTTCTAAACATCACATAGTATCTACTAGTGACATCTCATATTTACAAACAATATGTATGACAACATGCAAGTTTTACAATATAAAACATTTATCATATTATGTGACTGTTTCTAGAATACAACATGTGAAGTCAAAAAACTGGATAAGGATTTCATATATATCTTTGTCCAATTAATATAAATTGTATATCTTTTATTCATACAATATAATACTATATTAAAATTCTCTACTCTTTACTTCAACCAAATGTAACCAAACCCCTAATCTCCCTCCTCTTCCAATGAAACTAGGTCTCTCTCTCTCTCTCCTCAGAAATTTCAGCTGAAAACTCATCTCTCTCTCTCTCTCTCTCTCTCTCTCTCTCTCTCTCTCTCTCTCGTTAACTGCACTATATTGTTAACTCTCTCTCTCTCTCTCTCTCTCTCTCTCTCTCTCATTTGTCTTTTTGTTTTGTCTTGTCATTTTATGCAGGGTTTTAATACAGTGCTAACAAAATGTAAATAAATTTCTAAATATATGTCTATAAAATTCCAAATACATATTTTTTTTAAATACAATTATAGTGAAACCTGTAAAAACTGTTCTAAAAAACTTGAAAAAATTGAACTGATTTTTAGGGATACATTTATACTCTTTTTTCACAACAAATGTCTATTTAAAACAAATTCTTTAGACTGAATGCTGGACTGCTTAGACAGGTTCCACTGTATATCAATCTATAATTAATCTATATATAAAATTATAATTTTTTGTAATTTAATAAAAGCAATTTTTTATTATAGTGAATTTTCAATTTGTTTTCATTTTACTTTGCTTTCAAGGGAAAAAAACAATTTTTTTAACAATTGTCATTTAATTTTCTTTCATATCCCAGTAAATATTTCAAGTGCCTCAGTGGCCGAGTGAGTTTACGGTTCACAGTGCCTCTTTCCGCCTGGGTTTGAATCCCACTCGGGACAGATCCTAGTGTGAGAAAGTTTGTCAGTTTGCTTGCCGAAGGTCAGTGGTTTTCTCCAGGCACTCCGGTTTCCTCCACCATCCCAGAACTGACTGCCTCGAAATAAGTCAAAGAATCTTGGCTGGGGCGTAAAACACCATTACTCCACTCCACTCCAGTAAATATTTCACTTATACTAACACATCAACAGCTATAAATGAAATAATAGAAATGTTTGGCTTTAAAACACCAATTATCCGATGTCCCACTCCACAATCCACATCACAACTCCGATGCCGTCCATTCTTACTGCTTATTAACATTACACAGGTAACCTCATTTTAACTTCACCTAAGCTGGTGACACTTCAGTATAAGTGCTTTTATTTCAACTAGGATATATATTACCAATCAACTATTCAGTGGCTGATTCAACTGACCATTTGGTCAATCAGCTGGACATAACAGATATTCGGCAATATATATATATATATATATATATATATATATATATATATATATATATATATATATATATATTACAAGTGATAAGATATGGATTAATGGTTGAATTAATGGTTAATTAAATGACTAATATACACCTAGGTCAAAATTTTCAGTTATATCTAAAGTGGTCATTTTAGGATAGCGGGGAAAACCAGAGTGCCCAGAGGAAACCTACCAACTAATGCACCAGTAATCAAACTGACAAATATCTCATACTAGTGTTTACCTTAAGTGAGATTCAAACCTTGGCAGTAAGCGGTCCTGCGAACTTTCAGCCAGTGTTTTAGACCATTTGGCCACCGGGGTCCCCAACAGACCTTCACAAATGTTAATTTTGTGTCAATGAACTCTTTGCCAATTGTTGACTGACCTTACCAGCATTTGTGGAGCACTGGTCCCCAAAATACAGAGGATTTCTTATAAAGAAAAAACTTTTTTTTTAAAAAATGAAAAGCAAATTGGCAATGTTATTAGGGGGTCTTATAGTGAGGTTTAAGTGTATAAGATTGCTGTATGAAAGATTCAATTAACTACTTCAAGCTACATGTAAATGCATATAATTTCCAATAATAAAATACAATACAATGAACTACAACATTATTACTCCCACCTAATCAACTTTGATGTTACAACTAATACTGCATACACACAAGTTTAATAACACAAAAGCAATATACAATGAATTAGCAATCATATCTCATTATACATTGAATTAATTAAAATTTCTCAGTTTATCAAAGTTGTGACTTTGATGAAAGACCACCTGCCGCTAACTCAGTAATATATATATATATATTTTGATAGATCATGATCTATAATTTCAGAATTACTAATTTTTCTCTGATGGTTTCTGAATTAACTGCAGGGCATTATACCTTTGTCGTTAGTACATGTACTGATATAAAAAACAATGAAGAAAATCAGGTGTTGGGATGATATCGAAGACAACAGGGGAAAATCAGGTGTCATTGAAAAACGGAGAAATTAGAGACCAACACCACTGCCTCGGGTGACAAAAATAACAGCAGCAGGCAAATATCAAGTCAGTTCTTTCCTCTGATATGTATCTACTCAGCTTTGATTTATAGTAGTACATAGAAGATAATGTGATTTTAAATAGGAGGAAACTACAGTTTAGGATCTGGAAGCTTTAGGCCACACAGATAAGATAGAAATCAATGGAGAGATCAGGACAATTTAATGGGAGAGGCAAATATGGTAGAAACTTTAATGCTATAACAAACTGGTGATTTATAAACAATGAATCAATTTGTACTCTTATTGTGTGGAGAAAATGAACTTATTTGTTTTATTTTATAATTTTAATTTTGTGATTAAAAGTAACTTTTCAGTTTATCCATGTTATTAGAAATATTGGGAAAAAATTAAAATCAGGAGTTGGAGAAGGGGAGGAGGAAGTGGGGTATTTGGAGGGGTTGGAAAAGGGGAGGAAGAAGAATATTGGAGAAGGAAGAGGAGTATTTAACACCCCCAATCAAGATAAATTCTATCACTTTTATCGAGCTGGTCAAATGTTGAATCTAAGACCTTAGTATGAGTAGTCTAAAGCATTGCCTTTTACTGTCTAGGTTCGAATCCTACTCAGTAAACACAGATCCTAGAGTCAGAATGTTTGTCGTTTCCCTTCCCAAAGGTCAGTGGTTTTCTTTCTGGCACTCCATTTTTCCTACATCTCAGAACTCACTGTCTTGATAAAAGTGAAAAAAATATTGACTGGAGCGTAAAACACCATTACTCCACTCAGTTGTAGAATGACTGAGGAAACCAGAGTGCTCAAAAAAAAAAAAAAAAAAAAAAAAAAAAAAAAAAAAAAAAAATTCACCCACCTGCAAACAAACAAGGTTTAACAGTCTGAGAACTGAAAACTGTCCAAAAACTGTCCAAGTGGGATGCAAGGCTTGGTGGTAAGGAAGATGTAATTCATTAGCTGGAAATTTAGACTACATGGCCACTGGACTATGATCAAAATCTCAACAAAAATGTTATAACTCTACATCATACTAACAAAAACACTAAATCTTCGAGGAGACCTCTGTAGAGAGTTTGAAAAAAAAATTGTGGCCACTCTGCAGAGGATGAAAATATTGTTATAAAAATGACATAATTTTTTAATTGTTTATAATACTGGAAATGACCTAATTATTGTACATGTATTATAAATGCAAGGCCATTGGTGGGAAATACACAGATACTTTTGCCTCTGTATGGAGATAAGGCATATAAAATGAACACTAATGCCACTGTTTCTTAGTATACCATGTGTATTTAGTTTCTTGTTACTGAAAATCATTCCAATGCCTGAAAAAAGAGACTTTTGCCAAACAAACTTCTCACACTAGGATCTGCCAGGTGGCGCTGCGATCTTAAAAGCCCGAGAATAAGACCAGTCAGCAATAAATTACCTATTCTTAAAAGCAGATAAATACACAGCACAAAAGAGCCCTGATCCAGCAACTTTCAAAACTATGATACAAATGATACCACTTGCAGTTTAAGTGTCACAAAATACACCTTTAATGAAAAGCTTAACACATTTGTTAGAGGTGGGGTTTGTGACTGATGGATTAAAATGCACAATTACGGGGTCACAGCTCCTCTCTCCACCTAGGGTTCAGATCCTAACATGGACACATCCTAATGTGAGAAAGTTTGTCAGTTTGCTTGCTTTAAAGCTGATTGGTTTTTCTTTAGGTTAACTCTGGTTCTATCCATATCTCAGAAATGACTTATATAAAAGTATATAACTGGGGCATAAAACAATACTACTCTACTTCACTTCACCTTTTACAGCCATTACGACTTCAATGAAAGGGTCAGCCATATGAAAACAAGAGTTCCGCATGGCAGAGCATGATACGCCCGTCAAATCTGCAAGTCATTTATGTGGATATTTTGTTTATTATGAACTGTAAAGGGACTTATACAGTTCATATGAGCTGTTCATAATCAATAAGTCAATTCAATTATTCATCACAATGATACAAAATGTAGTGCACAAGTCAACAAGTACAATAAAAAACAATAGTAATTATTGAAATTTTGGTATTATTTTCAGTAACAAAATAGACTTACCACCAGCCACACCATTTATATAATTTTACCGTCATGTTCTTGTAACCTTCATCACAAAATTGAGGTAATCTCTAGTATACTGGGTTGTTTCAAAGACAGCAAGTTCTTCAGCCTACAACTCTATGTGTATCTGCTCCCTGGTAGAATAAATTAAGGAAGCTAGAGTTACGGTTCCTGAGCACTGCACTTCGTATCATCGTGGTAAGTAAGCATACCAAGTTTCAAGTCATTCTGACCATAGATGTCAGAGTTATGGGCCAGACAAACCCGCCGCGTACTCTGGCAGCACACAAAGGGGAATAACTCAAAAATTAAGACAGCTAGAGTTACAGTTCCTGTGCACTGCACTTGGCATCATCGTGGTAAGTAAGCATACCAAGTTTCAAGTCATTCTGACCATAGATGTCAAAGTTATGATCCGGACAAACATGCTAACAGCATTCAAAGGGGAATAACTCAAAAATTAAGGAAGCTAGAGTTACGGTTCCTGAGCACTGCACTTCGTATCATCGTGGTAAGTAAGCATACCAAGTTTCAAGTCATTCTGACCATAGATGTCAGAGTTATGGGCCGGACAAACCTGCCGCCAGTACGCCCGCCCACCCATCTGCCCGCCCGGACGCCCACCCGCCCGCCCGCCAAGGGTGATCCCATAATACGCCCCATCTTTGACGGGCGTATAAAAAGATTGAAATATTCACACAATGTTGATTTACATTCACATACAAAATACTAAAGATTACTGCAAAAAAAGCAAATACAAGTAGGACTATTAGCACACATAAAGAATACAAACAGTAAGCAGAATAAAAAGAACATGAAAAGTGCAGTATTTTAGTACAAGTACCAAGCATATCTACAGTGCTGTAGGCTACAAAGTGTTACAACATGCATGTGATCAGACCTTTGGAATAGGTGTAGGCATAGCACATCGCTGGTCCTCTAAGCGACGACTTTGGTATTTAAGAAGCAACTCGTAAAAATCTGCTCCCTAAAATAATTGCAATTGATAAGCAAACATTGTATTTTTTAAGCTTTCTGAAACAGTGTGTAAGCTTCAAGATTTATATAAAAAAAAACAAGCTTTCTGTAAAATAGATATATATATATGTATGTATATAATTTGTGATCAAAGAATGTTAATTCTTATTTTGTTTTCTCTTTATTTAAACGGTGAATGATGCTAGTGCTGATGCAACAAAGTTCCCTCTTTTTTTAAAACCAAACTTCAATGCAATGAAATATCTTCAAAAATAACCTAATTTTGTAGGGAGGGTACAAGGATTCAAAAAAAAGCAACTAAAATCTAGGTCACAAACTTGACCCTATTTTGAATACCATTTTTAAAAAAAATAAGCCACAAATGAAACCAAATGGCAGTTATTCTCCAAAACAAAACAGAAAAAACAAACTTGTCCCTGTATAAGGGCCTTGATTAGCCCAGGCTTGCAGTATGTCAGTATAACTATACTGGTTATTTAAACATAAAATAAATGTAAACAAAAACAATTAAATAAAAAAAAATATATATACTCAAAAATAATATATAACTAACCGTTTTCAATATAGTGAGATAGAAAGCAAAAACCAAAATAACATAAACACAAGTCTAAGGTTTGAGTTCATTGTTAAAAGAAAAAGGCTGTAAAGACAAGTTCAATAATAAAGAAAAAGCAGAAAATTCAAACAGAAATTGTGCCTAGGCCCATATATATATATGGTGTACATACATAATGTGAGTGTAAAAAAGCCTACCACATATAAATATAGCCAAAAGATAGAAATAATAAACGAAAGTCTTAATCTGTAACACTCAAATTTTCTTTTAGGGGCATAACATCCTTTCGGCAATTTTTCGACAGTTTTTGACAAATGAACACTTATAATTAACTGTATAAAATAAACAAAACTTGCCTTCTTGTTTTTATGTTTTTTTCCGTGTTTTAAATATATATATATATTTTATGCACATGTACTTTGAAAAATATTTGTCTTAAAATCTTAGCCATAAAAAGATCAAAATTATTTTTCTTTCATTTTTTTTTCTTTAAAAAAATAATATTTTTAAAATACCTGAATATGACAGTAAAATGAATCCCTGGTTGTTTTAAAATGTAAAGGTTGAATGTCATCAACAAATAAATTTTCATTCCAAAGTTTCTTGATGAAAAAACTGAACATGTCCCTAATTACTGACCATACAAAATTTAACCTGTCCATCTGACACCAATTTTTTTTTCTAAAGTAACCGTATCATGCTATGTGGTGATTTTGAATGAATCATACGAAAATTTCAAAATAATATTTCTAGGTTACGTAAGATAAGTGTCAATATGATGTCCCTCAAGTTCAATGTGTAATTTTTGTCACAGGTCAAATAGTTTTTTGAAATGTCATAGGTGGGTGATAACATGTGTCAAAATTATCATAAATTCTTCACAGTTTTTCAGGTTCAATAAAGGGATAAATGCATTTTTTCTTTTCTTGATAAGCATTTTCAACAATTATAAAAATTTTTAAAGAATTTTTTTAAAAAAATCAAATTTGAAAATAAATCATAATTTTATATTATCATTTTAATTTTTTTAAAGGTTTAAACAAAATAATATATAGCTGTAAGTTTGTAAACAGTTTTGACATTTAAATTTTCAGTAGTGAAATATGATAATGGTACTCTAACAAGGTAGGGGTATGATGATGATGATGATGATGATGATTATTTTTTTTATTATTATTATTATTTTTTTTTTTTTTTTTTTTGAATGAGTGGGGAAGATAGAATATGTTAAGTTATCATAATAAAATAAATGTGTTAAAATGCAACAAAAATTTGAAAACAAAGTGATAATTTTTTGTGGCAAAGCATTAGATGTTTAGACATCAACCATTCCATTAAGTTACAAGAAGAAAGAAAAGTGATATTTCTTGAATTATCAATAATAATAAAATTTAACAAAATAAAAAAATGAAATTATAAAAAATAAATAAATAAATGAAGTAAAATAAAATAAAATAAAATAAAATAAAATAAAATAAAATAAAATAAAATAAAATAAAATAAAATAAAAATTAAAAAATAAATAAATAAAAATAAAATAATATGAAATTTAATAAAATAAAATAAAATCAATAAAATTATATTATACCTCCAGCAGGGAGAATTATCAATATGATTGATGACCTTGCCTTAATTAATAACCAGTGTTTGTCATCACGTTTGATATATCTGTTAATAAGGTCATCCATCAGGTAAAAATGACATATTTTAGTAAATGAAATACCAATAGTAACTCTTGAAAAGCTTAATATCAATATTTACAAAATAGAAAATGACACAAAATGACCTGAAAAAGTTTGTTTTTTCTATTTTTATTTAAAATAAATGTCCATTTATTTTATTTATTTTTAGGGATTTTTTAAACCTTTTCAAACATAAAAAAGAAGAAGAGGAATTTTTGCAACTAACTTGAAAATATGGTTTAAAATGACAAATGATCAACTAACTTTTTATGTTTTTATAAGAAAATACAGATGATATTATATGAGAGGTAATTGTGCTGATGTAGTTAATAAATGTATCTATTGTCACGGCAACTAAAAGTTTTTTCTGGACATAGCAACAATAGCCATGTCTGGTAAAGATCATATAAAAATGTCAAATTGAAACTTTAAGCTAGTTTGTTGGCATTATCTTAAGTGCTCATATCAAAATTTATTTGACCTGATTTTGAACATTTACTTAGACATGCATTCACATCAATAAACAATTAAATCTGACCTCGAGTTTTGAATAATTTTGTCCTTGAGTTGAGTGCTACACATAGTGGCACTAGATTCAACCTTGAACTTTAATTTGATTTGATCATCAATTAAGTGTTTATAACAATATAGAAGTTCAATTTGACTTTGAACTGGGAATGAAATTGACCTTCACTTTACTGTTGATAACTGTTTGACCTTGAACTTTATTTGGGTTTTGCCTTCAGTTCACTAACAACAGATATGAAGAAAATCTACACATTATCCTGGTTTCAACAGGAGTTCTTTCTAGGTGATATAGAATTGTTAAAGAGAAGATAAAGCAAACAAAAAGATAGAATGACAAACAATTACCAGAAAACAAAGAAGTCCCGGTGTTATAGGAGTAGATAGTGACATAGTGAGCAACAACATTTTAAGTGTCGAAACATGAGTTATATACATGTATATCATAATATATCTATCCAAATATCATGCTAACATTAAACCATTCTACATTGAAATATTTCCCATCAAACATCAGAGAGAAACACCAACTAGGATGGACATGAAGTGAGAGAATTATATTCCAAAGGTCAGAGTTCAAAGTTTAAAGGTGAAGGTGACTTTATAGAATTACCTTGAAAAATGCTGACATGTCACACCTCTGGTCATCAATCCTCTTCCCTTGTAGCTGAACCAACATCTCAAACAAGTCATTGGTCTGTGAATAAAAAAATACCAATAAAAATAAAAACAAAGATGGGGAGGTAAAGGTTATAAAAGTTCTCTCTCTCTCCCTCCCTCTCTCTCTCTCTCTCTCTCTCTCTCTCTCTCTCTCTCTCTCTCATGTTTATGTTAATCCATTATATAATGCACATTTTGAAACAGGTCAATTAACTAGACTACCAAAAATACACTGCAAAGGTAGATTTTTCTGCCACTTCACCTACAGCTGGTGACATCTTGATATAAACGAAATATTCTAGACTGGAACATAAAACCCAATTAAATCAAACTGTAAAACCTCATTAAATCAAATTAAATCAACAATGTTTTTTTTTCTTGTTATAGCAATCATTGTGCTTATTGTTTATATATCAGCTTACAAGTCAATAACCGACAATCTATATATCTATATATGTCAAAAGGTATAAGTGATAAATGTGCAGAGAACCAATTATGTGACATAATGACAGACAATGGTGTAGATCACCAATATAATCTGTTTTGTTTTTTTTACCTGAAACAGGATGTCCATCTAATCTAAATGCAATATTCAAAGCATTTAAATGGGGTCCCTCCTTAATCAATGCAAAAATATACAGTAAAACATTGATTTGCCATGACCATTTGTTTGGTCAAATTTGGACATTTTGAGGAATGGATTGGATTTGAATTAATGGTGTGTATACCCCCGTCAAGATTATTCATTTAAATCTAGACAGTGAGTTCAGGGATGGTTGAGTAAACTGGAGTACCCAGAGAAAACCACCAACCTGCAGCAAGCAAACTTAAAAACTTTCTTACACCAAGAGCTGCCTGTATGGGATACAAACCCAGGAAGTGAGAGATTGTCGAGATTCGTTACAGCATGCTTTGGACCACCTGACTGATGAGGTCTTGCATTTTGAGAAGGTATGATGATAAAACAAGGACGAATATTACAGGGAAAAAAGAAACAAAATTTATATAGGGACTCCAAAATAATAGGCAACAAGCCATATAGCAAAGCTTACAAGGGACTCCAAAATAATAGGCAACAAGCCATAAAGCAAAGCTTACAAGGGGCATTACAAAGAGGTTTTAATGTACTTGCTCCTTATATCCAGACTTCAAATTTCAAAGACAACAATAACTTAATGTACTTCATAATCCAGGTTTTTGTTCTTTCCAAAATACACTGTTTAAATGAGGTTTTTATTCCAAGTCAAGAATATTTAACTTATATTCGGATATTACCAAATAAAAATGAAGTGTCAGAGATGCTGACTTTTGTAGTGTGCTCTATGCAATGGGTTAGTAAGTAGGGTTTTTTGGACTTGCCACACCTACTGCGACATGGGTCATCAACTCAAGGTTTTCTATTAGGAACATGTGATTTTCATTTCTAAATTCTGAGTACTTTGAAGTACAGACACTACCTATCTTTAGGTCAAGGCCATAAAAGACCAAATTTCAAACCTTTACCTCCCACAAATACAGGGAGCATTATTATAAGCAACTAGGTCTATCATAGTGGTCTCCAAAACAACAGATGGAGGGTCAATTGCCAAGAGGCTCTAAAGCACTAGCTTACAGATAACGGAGCCTCTCATCACCTAGTGTGAGAAAGAGTGAAAGTATGTTTCCAAAAAGCCGGTGTTTTTCTCAGGGCACTCCAAATTACTTCCTCTTCCCAGAATTGGGATAAAAGTGAAGAATCTTGACTGGGCCATAAAACCACCATTACTCCAATCGAGTCCACTCCTTGACACTTTTGGTAGAATATAAATGTTTATTATGTTACTATCATACATTGTGATATGGTTATCTAAATGACTTTATGACATCATGACGCTGGTTCAATTCATCTTGAGTTATTGACGTTTATTCTAGATAAAACACTTTTATCAATTATACATGTAAATATACACCCTCAAAATCAACCTGGTATATACATCATATCTATTAACAAATAATAGAAATTGAAAATGAACCACTCACACTAGAGAAAGATATAAATTCCATTTGTAAAAAAAATTAAAATTTTAAAGTGCCCTTTGAAGATTCTTTTTTGCTTTGGTTGTTAAGCAATTGAAGGCATCTGGCTTAACGATCACAGCACCTTTAAAACTCAGTGTGCAGACCCTAGTGTAAGCGAATTTTTCATTTTCTGTCTGTGGCGAAAAGTGCTTGCTAAAGAATCACAATACCTCTTAAAGCTTAGAATTGAATCATACTCTACAGATCCTAGTAAGAGAAAGTTTTTCACTTCAGATGCCCAATTTGCTGTCAAGTTTCCCTGGGTACTCAGGTTTTCTTTACCATTTCTGAACCCTCCCCCTCCTCACCAAACACACAGTGAGAGAGAGAAGAGAGAGAGAGAGAGAGAGAGAGAGAGAGAGAGAGAGAGAGAGAGAGAGAGAGAGAGAGAGAGTAGTTACACACTCTTTGTCAATGAATGAAATACTCTTAATAGGCAGAGGCTTAAAGCATCAATTATTCCACTCCACTCAAATTATGGGATTCCATATCCAATGGAAATAACTGCCAACCACCCATAAATCAATTATATTTCAGTAATCTTACTTTTTCATCAGTGTCTGGAGAGGTTGGACTCTGCTGTTGTTTGGGCGCATGGTCCTCACAATACAACTGACCATCCATGGCCTGTTTCCTGAAAAGACAAAAAAAAATATTATGTTAAATCAATAGAACTGACATGTAATAAATCACTCATAAATACCAACAGAATTAATGTGGAAATACACAACAACAACATCTTTATAAGAACAATGAGTCCACAGAAGACAATGATTTTAAACAAGAATTCCATGGATTGAAATGTCTCCCCTGGTTAGTTTTTGATCGAGTCGAAAATACATTACTTTAACATAAACTTTCACATTTTGACACACCGCCACCTCCACATCGGAAAAGTAACAACCAAGTCTGGCCTTATGGCGAAGCCAGGCTCGGCAAAAATGATTTTTTTTTTGTAGGTTTTATTTTCCTGCCACATTTGTATGTTTCTGATCTATTATAATTTATAATTTTCCATTACTTTAACTATTCAATATTAGGTCCCTTTGTTTCATATTTCAACCAAAAAAAAAACTCTATATAAAGAACACTTGTCCATTAAGAGCACTACTGTGCTTCATGTCACTGGTACATCAAAATTGACCCTCTAACTAAACACCACTTGTCTATAAAGTCCATATCTCTTATATCCCATTGATGGTCTTTGTATGTATACAGGTTTAGTGTTATTAAAGGTAAAATGGTTTTTCAAAGATCAATAAATCTTTACCAATTGTTTCTGATTTGTATTTTTTTAATTTGCCTACATTATTCATCTCTCTTTTTTTAAAAAAAAGAAATGTATACAATGATTAATATAAGTAAAAAGTTATCTAGGTTTACAGTTTTTTTTTCCCATTTAGGAACATTTATTTTTCATGCTATTTTTGAATTTTCACAAACTATCTAATTTGTTAAGCTTATAACTGTGCCTTGAACCAACCAGATCCTGCAAAATCTCAATACATTTGCTAATTATATATAGATTTATTTTTCTCACTAATTAATCCCAATGTAATAATCACAGACATAAAATTTGAGAAATGTATACATTTTTTATACAACAAAAATAAAATGATTAAGAAAACTCATCAATACTTTGAATTTGTATGTCAAATAGGTCATCCTTACAAAAACTGACAAATTTAGCCAAATTTGTAAAGTAAAGTAAGTAACTGATTTTTTCTTGTCTCAAAATTATCCAAAACTTAAGACGTTCAAGTTTCTATTCCAACTGTTTCTTCTTCTTTTTTTTTTTTAAATTCTGAGTTATATCATTCATCATATACTGACCAGGTTTTTTTTTTTTTTTCTAGGAATACACATTACACACAAACATACATAATTTACATATACAACATGTTACTACTTACATCTAGCCTTTACACGAAATATATGTATCAATTTTTACTACACAAGTCACCATTCATGTTCACATCATGTTAATGAACATAGATCATATTCTATATACAAGGACATAGTGTTAAATATTGACTGTATTAAAAAAACTGTTGGGTAGGTTTAAACTATCAGATTAAGAAAATAAAATAAACAATGATTGTATTGAAAATTTTAAATCAAAATGTTAATTTTCAACACAAGCCTATTTAAATCCAATCCAAGCCATATTTAACATCACTCTAAATGTAAATTTAATCCACATGTTCCTAACAAGTTTTCATCTGTATCCAACAGAGCAATTAAATCCAACTAGAAAAATCCAGTCAACATTTTACACTCTAAATTCAATCAAATTACAAAGTCAAAATCCAATCTGACCATCAAATTAAGTCAATATTTTACACTCTTGATGTCAATAAATTCAATAGCCCAATCCAATCGAACTGTCAAATGCAGTCAATATTTTACACTTTGCCCTATGTATGTAAATCAATGATATATTTCTGAATGATAAATAACAGCATAAATCTCTTCCTGGTCAAATAAAATGACCAATACCTAGGTCTTATCATGTAGTCCACTGTCAAAAATTAAGATACAGCTGACATGCTTAGTACAGCTTAACTGCTGTCCAATCTATATGATGACCACTGACTTGTAAATTATATTACATCCCTGTTCAATGTCCAATATCATAAAATGCCCAATATCATAAATCATTCACCATGCTAGTTGAATGCCCAAAGAAATGTTTGCAATTATTCTATAAGTTTGTGAAACTTATTAGCACATTTTTTAGTTTTAGCTAAAAAGGTGGAAATTAAATCAAATAAAACTAAATAGATCAGGATATTTATCTAGGTTTTTCTATATTTGTGATTGTCTAATCTTGTATAAACAAAGAGGTCAACAGTTCAATATATCAGCTAACCACTATATGAAAATTTAAAAAAAAAAAAAAAAAAAAAAAAAAAAGCATCATCATCAGACAAACCACCCAGAAGCTTAGGTGCTAGGTTGCTCGCTTCACATATGGTAGGTCAGGATTCAAACCCTGGCTGGGTCTGACCAAGACTTGAAAGTAGGAAGTGACTTTTCTTTCACAAAGCACTCAGCATTTAGAAATAAAAATCACACAGTCCTTCAGAGAAGACCTTAAAAACCTATGAGATGAGCATGTGTGGGTGGTTCACTAAAGCTGAGATGAGCATGTGTGGGTGGTTCACTAAAGCTGAGATGAGCATGTGTGGGTGGTTCTCTAAAGCTGAGATGAGCATGTGTGGGTGGTTCACTAAAGCTGAGATGAGCATATGTGGGTGGTTCACTAAAGCTGAGATGAGCATGTGTGGGTGGTTCACTAAAGCTGAGATGAGCATATGTGGGTGGTTCACTAAAGCTGAGATGAGCATATGTGGGTGGTTCACTAAAGCTGAGATGAGCATATGTGGGTGGTTCAACAAAGCTGAGATGAGCATATGTGGGTGGTTCACTAAAGCTGAAATGAGCATATGTGGGTGGTTCACTAAAGCTGAGATGAGCATATGTGGGTGGTTCACTAAAGCTGAAATGAGCATATGTGGGTGGTTCAACAAAGCTGAGATGAGCATATGTGGGTGGTTCACTAAAGCTGAGATGAGCATGTGTGGGTGGTTCACTAAAGCTGAGATGAGCATATGTGGGTGGTTCACTAAAGCTGAGATGAGCATATGTGGGTGGTTCACTAAAGCTGAGATGAGCATATGTGGGTGGTTCAACAAAGCTGAGATGAGCATATGTGGGTGGTTCACTAAAGCTGAAATGAGCATATGTGGGTGGTTCACTAAAGCTGAGATGAGCATATGTGGGTGGTTCACTAAAGCTGAGATGAGCATATGTGGGTGGTTCACTAAAGCTGAGATGAGCATATGTGGGTGGTTCACTAAAGCTGAGATGAGCATATGTGGGTGGTTCACTAAAGCTGAGATGAGCATGTGTGGGTGGTTCACTAAAGCTGAGATGAGCATGTGTGGGTGGCTCACTAAAGCTGAGATGAGCATATGTGGGTGGTTCACTAAAGCTGAGATGAGCATATGTGGGTGGTTCACTAAAGCTGAGATGAGCATATGTGGGTGGTTCACTAAAGCTGAGATGAGCATATGTGGGTGGTTCACTAAAGCTGAGATGAGCATGTGTGGGTGGTTCACTAAAGCTGAGATGAGCATGTGTGGGTGGTTCACTAAAGCTGAGATGAGCATGTGTGGGTGGTTCACTAAAGCTGAGATGAGCATATGTGGGTGGTTCACTAAAGCTGAGATGAGCATATGTGGGTGGTTCACTAAAGCTGAGATGAGCATATGTGGGTGGTTCAACAAAGCTGAGATGAGCATATGTGGGTGGTTCACTAAAGCTGAAATGAGCATATGTGGGTGGTTCACTAAAGCTGAGATGAGCATGTGTGGGTGGTTCACTAAAGCTGAGATGAGCATGTGTGGGTGGTTCACTAAAGCTGAGATGAGCATGTGTGGGTGGTTCACTAAAGCTGAGATGAGCATATGTGGGTGGTTCACTAAAGCTGAGATGAGCATGTGTGGGTGGTTCAACAAAGCTGAGATGAGCATGTGTGGGTGGTTCACTAAAGCTGAGATGAGCATGTGTGGGTGGTTCACTAAAGCTGAGATGAGCATATGTGGGTGGTTCACTAAAGCTGAGATGAGCATATGTAGGTGGTTCACTAAAGCTGAGATGAGCATGTGTGGGTGGTTCACTAAAGCTGAGATGAGCATGTGTGGGTGGTTCACTAAAGCTGAGATGAGCATATGTGGGTGGTTCACTTAAGCTGAGATGAGCATATGTGGGTGGTTCACTAAAGCTGAGATGAGCATATGTGGGTGGTTCACTAAAGCTGAGATGAGCATATGTAGGTGGTTCACTAAAGCTGAGATGAGCATATGTGGGTGGTTCACTAAAGCTGAGATGAGCATATGTGGGTGGTTCACTAAAGCTGAGATGAGCATATGTAGGTGGTTCACTAAAGCTGAGATGAGCATATGTAGGTGGTTCACTTAAGCTAAGATGAGTATATGTGGGTAAGAAAAATCAAAATATCCAACTGGAACCTAATGATTTTTGTGTTTTCTAAAGCTATAAATAAGTTTTTAAAACATGTACTTATAACAACTAAACATTTGTAACATATGCAATATTTTCACACAAGAGTGAAATTAAGTAATGGTTTTTCATGCCCCAGGCAAAATTCTCTATATATATTGTGTTAGTCAGTTGTGGGATGGCAGAGAAAACTGGCGTATCGAGAGAGATCAACTTTTAGCAAATGAGCTGATAAAATCTACCAAAGCAGGATTTGTACCTATACAGTGAAATGCATTGTTTTAAACTATATGGCTACAAAGATCCCAACTCATGACTTAAAAATTTGAAATAATGCATCCTCCTCACCTGGTGCTTTTCACTCTATGTTTCACCAAGTGCCAGGATAATGAATTGAGGGATTTGTATGCTTGTCTGCGGTATACTAACTCTGTGAACTAGGACCTTACTATGAAGTCATCCTGAATGCACACTAGTACATGGCAGGCCATAATTATACTTACACATCTCAAGCATACAAAAACTTGTTCTTAGATTAATTAATAAACATTAAAAATCTTGCTTTCATTGAGAAGTCCTGAAAAATTGCTGATGTGGTGTTAAACAATATTACAACCAACCAACCAACCAATTGTAACTCTCACACTGCAAATTTGACACAAGCAATTTCCTACTTTGCACTACCAAGCTTAAATCTGAAAATAATTTTTCTAAAGTGAAAAATAATAAAAATCACACTAATGAAGAAAAGTAACTTTTCATGTATGAAATCAGATTACAAAACATGCTGTTAATCTTCAAAGCTGAAATATTGACAATTTTTAATCTCCGGAAAAGACTGCACTCTCATAACATATTTTTTCAATAAACAAACTAAAAATAAAGGGAATTTTCAATTTCACAAACAGAAATTTAAAATCCCTTCTGAACATAAAAAAAATCAAACAAATTCTAATTTCATGACAAAGCTTATAATATCTTCTTAGGTTTTAGGAAAATTTTACTTGACAAAGCAAGAAGCTTCAATTGATCAAAAATGATAATGAAACAAATGCTGTATTCAGTACAGGATTTTAACAGAAATTGATTGCATATTTTTATCCAATAGAAATCAGTCTAACAGATTTTCAACCATGTCAGGATGATTTAATATCCAATTAATCATCTTACCTGATTGATAACCTTTTACATATTAATTAACATCCATGTTTCTGGTAATATCATACACTGGTCATTTGGTCAAGTATGTTACTTAGTATTATATCATCATCACTAGTTAAGCATTAGTGGACATTGCCCCCAGGCCAGGTGTAATGACCAAGAAATAACAAGACATGAACTATAGGAGGTTCAATATAGAAACCCTAACCTAATATAATGCTTGGGGATCTCAATGTGAAATGGGTATGGGTGGAGAGGATTAAAGGAGTTTTTTTTTTAATCCCCAGTCAATATTTTTTTCACTTACTGGGTATATCAAACTATCAGTTCAGGAAGGGCAGGGGAAACCAGAGTGACTGTAGAAAACCACTCTTTTTTAGCAAATAAACTTGAAATAGAATGAATGGACTGGAATCTCAATCACATTTACAATGTAAATCTTGCAATTTCAATTCCTTTATGTATGGTATATACGCATACACTGAAACTACTAGTGCCCTATATACCGGTTTGAAAAATATGTTAAATATTTGAAAAATGATTAAACAAAAAATTTAACAATAATTTTAAACAAAGTATTTATAAATCTTAATCAATACATATTCATTAACTATTATCATTTCAAATGTGATCTTTCTTAACATATCTGATCATTTGGCACAAAAACCAAAAATCTTTTATTTGCATTTCTTTAAGAAGCACCTAGGGTAAAAAAAAGATCAGTTTAAATAAATATCAAATATTATTTCATTAATATTATCATTTAAATAACTAAACTGATTAAGATTTTCCAGAATTTTAAACACTGTAGAAATTTAATTTGTTTTTAAATACAAGAATTCCTTAATCTATATGCCTAGCCATCCTCACCATAATTGCATTTAAGAAAAAACCTGGGTTTAACTAAATATCAAAATTTCATTTATCTTATTGTAAAAATAACTAAAATTGAATGAGATTTTCCAGATTTTGTAAACACTGCAGAAATTAAAATGTAAAAAAACAAGAATTCCTCAAATCCATATGTCTTGCAATCCCCAGCCAACTATTTTGTGTATCAACTTGAAACAAATTTTCACATCTATTTAAACAATGTAGCGCTAATACCTTAATATTTCCTTTCCTTCTTAATCCGAAACAATCAGACTAATACTCTGTCGAAAGTGTAAAAAAGTCACATTACATATTTAATCAGTTTGTCGAAATAAAGTCACATCATTTCCTTTCTAATATGACGCAACTGCACTATAATATATTCTCGTATTAAGTCAATATACAGTTATATATAACACAATCAACATTTAAATATTGTAATTGATTATCATATAAATTAAATCTTATATGGTGACTACAGGACGATATCAGTTAATATTATTGCATATTATATCACCTTATAATGACTCCTATCCTGTGAGATATCCCATATAAATGACCTATAATATGCTGAATATGAAATAACTCATCTATCAAAATTCCACATAATTTCAACCTTGCAAATAACACCCTGTGTAAAAATACTTCAAATAACCAATTTTGAAAACACTGAAAAACTGTGCACCTGTCAAGATGTTTAAATTAACTCTCTCTCTCTCTCTCTCTCTCTCTCTCTCTCTCTCTCTCTCTCTCTCTCGACCTTTAGTATTTTTTCTCAACTCATGTTCAAAGTCTATTAAAATAGCAAATCTTAGATGTTATTTTTTTCAAATATAAAACCCAAGGTATATGACATCATTTGCTAGCGGCAAGTGGTTTAGCAGCTTATAACATCCTGTACATGGTAGAGGTTACAAGTTTAAACCCAAGCTATGTCAGCATACTTCAGCCTGTTAGTGTGACACCTAAGGCTTGAAGAAAATAGACTTGAAACCCAGGCACAATGAGAGGGGCTATGATCTGTAGCAGTTTACGGATTGAAGCACCCCTCAAAAGTGCCACTCATTACCAAGGTTTAGATACTACAGACTTTGACAGCTGAGAACATTTGAATAGGTAGGTGGTCTTTTCTCCATTTTCTAGTTGTCTCAAGTACCATAGAACTGACCATCTTGATATGTGAAAGATTCATGACTTGAGCAGATATTCTCTAAGTGATGGTGACAAGATAACAAGATCTAATAAAACTGACCACAACATAATGGTCAAGAATAATCATACTGGTCAGACAATTGCTGGTTGACCTTAATCACTGTATAGCCAACACTTAACACCTGATACTGATCAGTAGTAACTGGTCATTTAAATGCAGGTCACTTTGGGTTTTGATGAGAGTATTTCCACTAATTAAGTCTTAGTACTTAAAACTCAATTGATTATACATGTTTTAGAAGTATGTTTTAAATAACATTTAAGTGCACGTACTTGTACAACTGTTTTATCTGTTTGAGAGTAAATTCATACTATGATGTACATCAATGAGAGAGAGAGAGAGAGAGAGAGAGAGAGAGAGAGAGAGAGAGAGAGAGAGAGAGAGGAGAAAGAGACTTCCAGCTTTATACATTTGTAAAATTAAAAACTTCACAGTTTTATGTGTATGAGAAAAAAAAAACCATTAAAAAAAAGGAAGAAAAATTTCAATTCTAAAAAAAAATAATCTTAAGCAAAATGTAATTGGAAACTGTGAGCTAGCACTACAAAATTAAGTAGAGACAGAGTTATAGATTTAAGTAGGTCACTATGACACAAATAAACAAACAAAAAAAATTATGTTCATTCTCTTAATTAAAAAACAATATATACTTATATCTATACCTACATGACAATACTATTCTAAATCACTTGTTTTAATCTCAGATGACAAAAGGTTACTGATGCAATCCAATGGTTTTAAAAGATAAAGCCGATAAACTTTCCCTTTTCCTAAGGTTACTAATTAACTTTCACCTCATGAAAATTACTCATATGAAAAACAATGATTATATATGCCTTATTAATCATTTCCACTATTGTCTGTTAAGAATTTATGATTTTTAAAATAAAAAAATTTAAAGAAACCACATTTTGATGACGAATTACTTCACACATGAAAACAAAAGTAAACAACTTCAACCTTTAGGAAGCAACTTATAAAAGTTTTTACCGATGAGCTGGTTAATCGTTGCATATATATATATATATATATATATATATATATATATATATATATATATATATATATATTTATATAGGTATGTGTGTATGTATGTATTTAC